>JAXIVJ010001151.1:0-110000 GCA_036785665.1 Chirona hameri
CCTGACAAATCAAAGACTAAGAGCCATTGCTTCGTCTTTGGTGCGGAATTCAGCTCAGAATTCAGCTCAGATTTACGTGGTACTTCCCACGTACACCTCGTGTCAGGCGTGCGCGTGGAGCTTTTTATGGCTTAACCCCTGTTGGAATTCTTAGCAAATACTTGTCAGCCTTAGATAAAGCTTTCCTTTGGCGCACTATCGTGGTCCCAGCCCTCATATTTGGGATGTGTAGTCACTCCTTTGCGGTCCGCCGATGTCGATGAGCTCGAAACCTTCCAATCACGTCACATCAAAGCAGCCCTCGGGCTTCCGCCGTTTGCGCATCATTCTGCTTTGATGACCGCCCTTAACGTGCCGAGAGTGCAGGAGTTACTCAGAAGTTTCATTCTGCGTGGCTTGGCCCATTTGTTTCACTCCGAGCACCGACTCAGGCAGATCATGATTCGTGGCCTTGCCGTGCTCGCCACCACACCCTCGGAGCTAGAGGGTTCATTCCTCGGTCTAGCTCATATCCTTGGAAATAACACGTTCGAAATTACAATGGAGGCAGCATCCGGTAGCATTGATGTGGGTCTAATTCGCGAGCCCACCGTATCTGATGGAACTGTTGATACGATCCGATTCCTACTTGATAGCACGTGCCCATCATCTCGTAAAATTATCCGACTCATGACGGTGACGAATGACTCATGACGGTGACGAATGACTCATGACGGTGACGAATGACTCATGACACATGACTCACATTTGTGATGCTTCTGTTGTGGTGCTCTGTAGCTCGTTATATGTATCTGTAGCGTCTGCGCATAGCATTTATATCTGAGTGCATATTTGTGAAGGTTAGAATGTGAATGGTGCTTCGCCGCAAACTGATACCGCAATGGGCTTTGCAACACCGATTTTTAGGTTTTATATATATTTTTAGGATTTCTCTCTGAAGGACCATTGAGTGATTGACTGATTGGGGTCTCGGGTTGTTTTTGTCGCCTATATATGTATGTGTGACGCCCAATAAAAATGATGATGATGATGATATATCAGTTTTATCTTTAAAAAAAACAGTGCTGGAATTTATTTGTCTGTATCCGGTCAATAAAAGCCAAAAAACGCAATTTCAAAATATGGCGTCATGATTTACCCATACTTTATATGCCATGACAGTCAAAAAGATGATATAATTTTGAAATTTGGTATGGTAGTTGCCCATATGTCGTTATCTGACATATAATCCGTTTTTTCAATATCTTTGAAAAATGTGATTTTTTGAGCTTTTTTTTTTAAAGTTTTTTTTAAAAAATTTTGGAGTCCAAAACCAAAATTTTCGAAATTTCGAGACAACTGGTTGGTAGCCTTTCCAATTTTATACATTTTAGCGTTTTTCGATTTTATTTTTCTTCAAATGCGGAATTTGTACGGCCTGGCAAAGTTTAGCCGATTTTGGTGTCAAAATCGTGTTTAGTGATGTCACTAAATTCACTATTTCTCGAAAAATTTCTGACGATTTTTTCCCTCTCTCAAAAGGTGTAAAAATTATGCCCGGAAAGGTACTGAAAGTTTGGCGTCGATATCTGCATTAGTTATTGAGATATTCCTAATATTCCTAAGGGGGGGGGGGCTAAAAAAGCCCCCCAGTGACTCGCGGGTTAAGCTCTCAGGCCGGAAAAGCGCCTCTTTAGATCGATTGAGGGTCCTCTCAAAATGGTAAACGGCCATCTCAGGTCGGCATGGGGCCCTCCCAGGCCTGGCAAAGGTTCGACGCTTCGGCGTGAATAATCGTTTTCGTTATGCCAGAACAGCAAAGAAGCTGCTTTGGAGGGCCCAGTCACACAATTATTAAAAAAAATCATCGGATTTCGATTTTTCATGCATGAATAGGTGATTAAAAAAATTTCCTTGGTAAAAATTGCGTAGATTTGCATTTAAATGAGGAAATGCGCCATGTTTTGGCCGACTTCAGGCGATTTGGGAGGCTGGCCCTTCGGGCTCCTTCAGCAGGCACGTAGCCAAGGGGGAGGGGGGGGGGGGGGCGGGGGACGTCCGCCCCCCTGGAGGCCAGGAGGGCCCTTTTCGGCGGAGCGCGGTATAATGGGCTCTTTACCACGCGAAGCGTGGTCTTGAGAGAGTTTGAGCACTTTAAGAGGCCCCTTTAGGTCCACCAGGGCCCTCTCTGAAGGACCAGAGTGCCCCTTGGACGTTCAAAAGAGCCCTGTGCATGTGAAAGGGGCCCCTGACCAGACAGAAAGGGCCCCTGAGCGGGTCAGAGGGCCCATGAACACGTCGAATGGGCCCCTAGCCAGCACAGAGGGCCCCTGGGTAGGTCAAGGGACCCTGAGCATGTCGCAGGACGACAAAGCGCCCAGCGCAGTCTCTTGCCTGGTCATAAGGGCCCTGCGCAGGTTAGAGGGACCCTGTGCAGGCCAGAGGGCCCCCTGACCAGACCGAAAGGGCCCCTAGGTGGGTCACAAGGGCCCCTGAACATGTTGAATGGGCCCCTAGTCAGCGCTGAGGGGCCCCAGGGCAGGTCGAAGGGCCATCGAGCATGTCGCAAGGCGATACAGCAGCCAGCGCAGTCCCTTGTCAGGTCGGAAGGGCCCCTTAGAAGGATGGAGGCCCCTGAAGAGACCAGAGGGCTCCTGGAAAGTTCAAAGGGCCCCTGTGCAGATCGGAGGGGCCCCTGACCAGACCGAAAGGACCCCTGGGCGGGTAAAAAGGGCCCCTGAACATGCCTAATTGGCCCCTAGCCAGCACGGAGGGCCCCAGGGCAGGTCGGAGGTCCCCTTGAGCATGTCGGCAGGGCAACAAAGCAGCCAGCGCAGTCCGACCAGAAGAGTCGCTGGATAAATCGGAGGGGCGCCTGGCAAGTCAGAGAGGCCCCTGGCTAGTACCATGTGGGGGCGAGACCCCCCCCCCCCCAAAAAAAAAGAAGAGTATATGAATCGACACCTATGGCAACTAGTGTAAATCTGGAGAAATGAAAGGCATGGATCGATTCATAAAATTATGTTCCATAAGCCATTGTCCAAAAAAAAAAATAAGCGATGTCAGTAGACACGTCGACCTGACACACTCCCACACTCGAGCTCGAGTCGAGCTGACACACTCCCACACTCGAGCTCGAGTCGAGCTGACACACTCCCACACTCCCTTTAATGCGTCGAGCTGACACATTCCCACACTCCCTTTAATGTTTCTTCTTTCTTCAGAGCAGAGTGATTGGAAGATTATAGTACAATGCGAAGGTAGTGGGAACACGACCGACATAACAAATACAATTAAAACTGTAATCAAAACGAAAGAAACCAACAGTTACACTACGGTTCTCTGCTGTAAAACTCACGCGGCTAGGAGTCACAGCCGACGCTTCTTCGTGTCAACCCACACTTTACACGCTCGCATCTTCTCGCTGAGCTGATACCAGTCGAACACTGTTTCAGCCGGCTTAAGCGGCCGGTCCGCTAGCTCGTTAAACATCGGGCCCGTCACCTGGAAGTCGTCGCTATCGATGAAGGGCAGCGCCCCCTGCCGGCGTCGGCCGGGAACACCGCCGGCCGGCCGCCGCCGGGTGGCCGAACAGCGGTGCGGGGTTGGGCCCGCCGGCCGGCGCTCCGGGTCGCGGTACTCGAAGAACCGCGACGCTCCGTTGACGCAGCGCAGCTGGGCGTTCTTGCGTCTCTCCTTTGGTCCGCTGAAGCGGGTGCCGGCCGGATCGACACGTTGTGACGTCACAGGTGGCCGTCGTTGCAGTACCACAGACTGCCGCGGTCGCTGTCTGTCCCCGCCGGTGGGTTCAGCGCGCAGCTCGCCGGAGCCAGAGTCTCTCTGCCGGCCGCCGTCAAGCGCCACAAACGTAGCGGCAAACTCCGGCGACATGTCGGCCGGCTGTAGGCACGACTCGAGCAGGCTCAGTTTGGGGGAGAGGTGGTGCAGGGGGTGAGACCGGCCGTCCCGTGCGGCCCCGGCCGGCGGGGGCGGGGGCGGCGCTGGCGTGTCTGGCCACAGCTCGACGTGCTCCGACCAGCAGTCACTCCGCTCTGAGACCGGGCTGGCCGGAAGCAGCGCCAGAGAGGACGTCTCAGACAGCACTTCATCGATATGACGCAGCCGGCGGGAGGACGGCGGCCACACGGGACAGGAGGAGGTCAGGGTGGAGCGCCGGGACGCCGACTCACCGCCAGAGGGCAGCTGCAGCGGCGGCACCGCCGGCGCCGACCGAGGGCTGGCCTCGGGGGTGCCCTGGTCTGCCGGTGGGGTGACCCGCTGCCTCAGTGACGGTGACGGTGACGGTGACGACGCGTCCGTGACTCCGTCGGCAGCCGGAAGGTGCTGTGATGCGGCGGCCAGCAGACGGCTATAGAGCGGCTCGCTGGCCGGACTGCGCGGCGAGCGGCCCTGGGACGGAGCGACGTCCCGCCCAGAGGACAGAGGAGGTCGCTCAGAGGATGATGATACTCTCTCTGATCTGGGCGATACTGACCCGTCCGATCTGGATGGTGCTGCCACCTTCTCTGATCGGGACGGCACGGAACGGTGAGAGAGCGACATTCTGCTTCTTCCTGAAACACATCGTTATAGATAGCAAAGCGCGACTGCAACTTCACATATGGCTGCATCGCCTTACAACAAAACACTGATTATATTATTTTAGGGAACTTTTTGAAAGAACAAAATATAGTATTATATTATTTTAAAGCATGTTTGTCGTGCGACTTGTTGGGAACTTTTCATTGCCGTCGTTTTTAGTATCGATCCCATGTCCGTGACGCTATTGAGTGACTGAGTTGTTGTCATCCTGGAACTGGGCACGGGGAATCGTTTGAGGCCATTTTTATCGCGATCAGACAGTAACTTTGGGCGCTATATCGTTCTCCGTCCCTTGAACTTGATTTTGACCTTGAAGATTACGGGGCACAACTTTGAAAATTATAGACATCCTGGAACTGGGTACGGGGAATCGTTTGAGACCATTTTGTCGCGATCAGACGGTAACTCTGGGCGCTACTGCGTTCCCCTTCCTTTGACCTTGAATTTGACTTTGAAGAAACCTGTAAGATCAAAATGGACCTCATTTTTGGAAACAAGAGGTTTGATTTGACCTTGAGACGACCAAATGGCGTATAAATCGGCGACGACGACGCTGAAAACTGAATATGTGGCTGTGGCTAACTTCACGGACATATCGATCCAGGTATTGTTCTGCAAAAGTTGTGTTAAAATGATCAATAACATGCCAAATATGTATTTTAGTGGTCAAATGAATAATTAAAATAGACAAGCTAGCAACATTTTTACTGCATGCGTATAATTGTTGTAAACTCAGCTACCGAAAATTTCAGCTAGATGCACCGCATGTGTAAAAAGTTATTCAAGAAAAACCTCAGTTACCCCTCCCCCACTGAGTTTGGTCGCGTTGAGTCCACTGGTATGGGCAGCACGGCTGGGTAAGCAGATTTTGCAGTGGCCACGTGGCGGCACGTGGCACGTGCCACGTAACACCGATGAAACGGCGACCGGCACCATCATCTGTCACTTGCCGAGCTCTATCGGTGTACCGAATTTGGTGCAGCTAGCGGGAAAAAATCCCGCAATCAGAGGACCCCCGCGAAATCAGGTTAACCCCCTTAGGGGAGCAACGTGCACCCCTCGGGAAAAACAGCCATTTTTTTCCGCACCCATGTGGACTACTCGCCCACCGAATTCGGTCGCCCTGTGTCCACTGGTATGGGCGGCACGCGCATGGATTGGATTTTGCAATGGATTGCAATGGGATTGCAAACGCCTCAGACAAACAAGCAGACAAGCATACAAAATCACTACAGTTGACTGTCCCAGCATAAACCTTCGGCCAAAGCACTTAGTGCTTAGCTGCCTACGATTTGCCCACACACGTGCCGCCCATACCAGTGGACACAGGGCGACCGAATTCAGTGGGCGAGTAGTCCACATGGGTGCGGGAGTGTGGGCAGCTAGCGGGAAAAGGGTATGTAATTTAACAACTTCAGACCTGATGATGACAGTGATGTCGAAAGCTTGTCTATTTTAATTATTCATTTGACCACTAAAATATATATTTGGCATGTTATTGATAATTTTAACACAACTTTTGACAATAATGTCCAGCCATCCAAATAATAAATAACTTTCCTAGAAGTGATCGCACCAAAGAGATGGTTATGTTTCTTCGACACAACGAAAAACTTGCAAGAACAGTAGCTCGCACAGACTTCCTCCTCGATTGTCGTAAGCTGGAAATTTTCACGAAATTTATTATCAATCGCACGATGGTTGCGTATTGCTTATTTTGTTACGTCATGTTACACATAGGTGATTTTCGTAGTATGCTCTCTTTTGACAATGTTGTGTCACCTTCGTCATATTAAATTTGTTACATTTTGTTAGATTATGTTACGATATGTTAGACATGCAATAGTCCCTAAATCTTGAATGTCGTATATTTTCACATATGGGTACTTTTGTATTATGTATTCCATAATACAAAAGTGTGGGCCTCGGGAAAGTTATTCGTTACCCTCATAACCCACCAACTTCAGGTCTGTCCTACCATACCAGTCTATACATTCAGCAGTGACGGTCATACTGGAGAATACCATCATCATTGTGACATGAGCGAATCTGTTTGTTATTTTGTGTGTCATTCAAAAATATTTAAAAACTTCAGACCTGTAGCCTATTTCACAAAGCAAAAAAGTTTGTAATTACAAATAATTTCTTTGTAATTACAAATAATTTTTACACATGTTTGTAGTTTGGATTTCACAAAACCACAGGGCAGTAAATCTCAATTTACTATTTACAAACTACTTTACAAAGATATTGTTTGTAAAAATGTTTGCAATTGCACATATTCTATTTCTCAAAGGTGGAAGGTACCATTTTGAAAAAAAAGGTAAAAGGTACCATTTTGCCACAAAAAGATGCCACAAAAAAGTGTTGCCCCCCCCCCCCCCCCAGTGGTTTTCCCTTAAAATAGGCCCTGCGCATGGCGATAGAATTGCAGCGGTCAACGATGTCTTGCGCAATGTGCAGTGAACTTTCACCCTTTACGACGTAGGAAATCGGCTAGGTTAGGTGAACAAATGGTCGAGAAATTCAACGATCTTTCCTTTAAAGGAAATAGTTCACCTTCAACATGGGTTTTGAACTGAAATAGCAGTTTTGTAGCCCGTGTTGAGAAATCCTTATCTGGAACTTTTATTGGCTGAAAAGACTCTCCAGCCGAAGATATTTGACTTTTTGGCGAAGGAATACGGCATATATGATGTACCGTACCGTCTGAAAGTGCCAGCACTGCCATGGAGCATGCGCAGACCAATAATGCACACCATAACATTAATAATTTACGACCTTCTGTCCTGAATTGGCGCGATGTAGGACCATTTTTGAAAATAAAAAAAGAAACTGTATTAAAAAATATAATAAAATCGTGTTCTGAAAAATTTCCCGAAGGTGAACTATTTCCTTTAAGAGTAGTTCTGTTGTTATGCTCCGTCACCTGGTGAATGGTAAAATTCTGTTTACTCTAACTGCTTACCAAGATGTATTTTTACGATCAGAGTTTGCATTCCGATGAAATGTTAATTAAAAGATTATTCTCCCTATAACTAATTTTATATTGAATAAAAAAATAAACCACAATGTAAATATTTGTTAAATTAATTTGTTAACAATCAAATTATTTGTCATTAGCATCAAGTTGAATACAAATGTTCTTGATTTTAAGCTTTCTGCTGTACTAACATTTGTGTTTACCATTTTCTTTACAATCGGTAATTCAGAGGTGGCGAATGTTTGTGAAATGTCTTTTTGTGAGGTTTGCAATATTTTCTTGCGTTTGTAATCGCAAACATGTGTAATTACTAACTTCTTTGTGAAATAGGCCTCTGATGATGACAGTGATGTCGAAAGGTTGTCTATTTTAATTATTCATTTGGCCACTAAAATACATATTTGGCATGTTATTGATCATTTTAACACAACTTTTGACAATAATGTCCATCATGCCAGCCATCCAAATAATAAATATTGTTCTACAAGACGGTGGCAGAGTTGACCTCCCTCCCTCCCCCCTCCCCCCGACCCCCAGAGACTGTCTTTCAGATACCCCACGCCGCACAGGCAAACGCATACAAACCAAACCATTAGACCTGCTATTTTCACACAAATCCTCATAACCCACCAACATATGCGTGCAGCGTGGTCTAATCAATGCGTTTTTCAGACTTATCCTGCGCTGGTCCTACTCACCTTCGCAAACAAGCAGGGTCTGTCTCGATATCCCCAATTTCCGGCGAGCTGTTCGATCTTCCACTGAGCGGCCGTAACAGCCGTGTCCCGCAGGTGTCTGGTGTTGATAACCCCAGGGGAGCGGGCTGGTGTCTGGTACTGATAACCCCAGGGGAGCGGGCTGAGGCGGGGCGGGCAGTGGCTGGCACGCGGCTATGTGTGTCGGTGTGTTTGTGTGTGTGTATGTGTGTGTGTGTGTGTGTGTCTGTGTGTGTGGAGTGGGCCCACCAGCCCCGAGTAGACGGCAGGCGATTCGTGTATCGACAAAACGGCCGAGGGCGAACGCAGCGAATCGGCTCCACGCCGAGACTGCGGTGACGCGCCAGGTATATCGAGTTATTAGAGGCAGCAAGGTAGATCAAACGTATCATGCTATACCTATATGCACGCTCTGCCCTACCACATAGTGCGACATCCGGCAGTTCCGGCTGGTGGGTATATGGGAACGCAAAACGTAATGACTTATACAGGTGTCAAAATAACATCATTTCTCATGAGGGCCACCTCAGGCCGGAGGAGGGACATCTAAGGTCGACCGAGGGCCCCTCAGGCGGAACGATGGTCCCTTATGTCAATCGAGGGCCCCTGCAAGCCAACCAAGGGCCCCTCAGATCGACCGAGGGCCATATCAGTCCGACCAAGGGCCTCTCAGGCCGGCCAAGGGCCATCTCAGGACGACCAAGGGCCTCTGGCCGACTGAGGACCCCATCAGGTCGTTTTTAAGTTGGCATGGATCACACATGCCGACTTGAAAACGGCTAACTCGGTTTATAAGCTCCCATTTTGGCAGGTGTAGGGCTCATTTTGACCTATGAGTCTGCTTTCTTCTGCTCAAGAGGGCCCCACCCAGTTTTCATTTTTGCATTGGACCCCTGGACCCCCCCCCCCCAGTTTTTAACATCCGGGGGGCCCAGGGGGGTCGGGATCCCCGACCCCCTAGGATCTCCAGCCCTGCCTGCGCGTCTCGGTCGGCTGCCCCCAGCGAATCGTTTGCTGTTTTCTAGTTTATTTTATGACGCAGGCTCGATTATGCGTCGCGCCCCCAGTGAATCCCCTCCCTGACCTCGCGACCCAACCGCCGCACAGTGCGCGGATTGACCCTTCTAGCGCGACACGGCCCGGAAGCTTGCTTTGTCAGCCTGTAAGACAATGCAGATGAGTATGTAGGTCCTTTTTGGTGCGCTGATTTCAAATATGCTATCTCAAGCGAGATAAGAAAGGAAAATAGAGGTGCAATAACCCCAAATTAATGGTCACAACTCAAATCAAGCGTAAGCGCTAGCTAAATCCAACTGCTACATCCAATAATAATAGCGGAAGGCTTACATTCCAAGCTAGCGTGCGAGTACCTATCATACTAACCTGGGAACTCTGCTGACGTGCTGGTGAGTTGGGCGTTCGCGGTGGGTAGCCTGGTACATGGGGAAGGACAAGCAGAAATTGCCGTTCAACCACTCGCTGATAGTGCTTAGAAATCTAAGCTTACTTCTACACGCGGCCTCTCACTTCTTCTTAATTTTGAAGATGAGAAACCTTATGCTAGAATTTAGTGCCGAAGAAGAACCAAGAAGAATGATGAGCTGCAATATGTGAACCAACTCTTAAATGTCTCTGTGTGTGTTTTGAAATAATGTGTTGAATAAATGTGTGCAACTAAAAAAACAAATGCCACCTTTCCCGCATGTGCATAGTTTATTCACATTTATATTTACATAGATCAGTAGTAAGCGATAATCATAGATTCCTCTTGTTAGCTTAGCTAGGTTGACAAATCATGGAGCACACCAATGGCAAGGAAGAGCGAGCTTCAAGTACAACACATAACTCATACATACGTCACAAGGCACTTTCTAATATAACTTCACACTGGAACCGTGGCGGCAGTAATATTTCACACAAAGTTCTTGGTTATTTGGCACTTCCAGGTAACAGTGAAAATTAAATGTAAAGCTATCAACTGTCCCACACTCACAGCTTGGATTCCAATAAGCGTTATTGATAACTGGCGCAGAGGGTCAGTGCAAAGACATACAAATAAAGCGAGCTAGTCGTGAGTCACCAACACGACCATAAGCTTATCCAATTCGGTCAGCTGGCACCGTAAAGCGTTAAATCATACATCACCACCGATCACCTCGCTGCTTTGTCCAACTGCGTCAGACAACTCGATCAGGCGACCACAGGTAAAGATTGAGTCCCCTGAGATACTCTCAAGTATCGTTGTAGCTGACCTATATATAGCTGCTGATTCAGCTTTAAAACTGTGTTTCCTACGGAGCAAAACCTCCGGTGCACAGATGGCAATCTCTGGCGCAAGGCTCATAAGCCACGCAAGTCGACGCAAGCCAGGTGATACACATTTCAAGCAGCACCAGTGACGCAATCGAAGCATTCGGACAATGACAGGACGTAAGGAGTTTGATGCCGAATTCAATTAATCACATTATCGGCCGTTCGGGCGAAAACATGATTAACCCGGCATTGACTGAGGTCTCAGCAGAACGCCATTGACTTGGGGGGGGGGGGGGGGTAAACGCCCCTCTGGTTATCTTCCGAACCAATGGTCGCAGCGAGACGCGCAAGGCGGCAATCGAAAGATCGCATTGATTCGAATCTAAAGCATGCTCAAAAATGTCAAAGTGAGGTCAAATGTTGGGTCACGGTCAGGTCAAAGGTCAAAATCGGCGTATTTGAGTTTATGGGCCATACTTTCCAGCCAAAGCCTTCGATTACGACCAGTTTCACCCAAAGGGCTGCCAAAAGTATGATACATATCCCACATGAGCTAAAGTGAGATTGTTGTTCAAGGTCAAGGTCAGGTCACAAAAGGTCACTATGCTCAAAATATCTACGAAAGTCATGCAACACATGTTTTATGAGTTATTTTCCACGTATAATTCGATAGTGATAGTTATTTTACCACCTGACTTCATTTACGTCAAGTGAATGTCAGTTTCAGGTCAAGTTCAGGTAACCGAAGGTCAAAATGTTAAATTGTTAAGTCTAAACAAAAAAAAGGCATGTAGCTAGACCAGTTTGGTCTCAGAAATACAGAGGCGGCATTTATTTGTCTGTATCTAGTCAATACAAGACAAAAAACGCAATTTCAAAATATGACGTCATAAGTTACCCATACTTTAGATGTCATAAGTCAGTCAAAAATAGAAATATCAGTTTGAAATTTGGCATGGTAGTTGCCTAGGTGTGGTTCTCTGACATATCTTCCGGTATTTTGAATATTTTAGAAAATTTTGATTTTGTGTCAATTCCCCCCCAATTTTTTTTTGAATTTTTGGTAGTCAAAACTCAAAATTTCACAAATCCGAGATAGCAAGTTTTTAGCCGTTTAAATTTTCTATCTTTTGGAGTTTTTCGATTGCATTTTGCTTCAAATGTGGCTTTTGTACGGCTTGGCAAAGTTTAGCTGATTTTGGTGTAAAACTCGTGTGTAGTGACGTCACTAAATTCGCTAACGAAATTTTTATTTTTGCACACAAGACGTAAAAATGATTTATAAGAAGGTACCTGAAGTTTCACGTTGATAGCTCTATTAGGTTTTCAGCTATTGCGAAAATTTCATCAAGGGGGGTGGGGGGGGGGGCGTTAAACGCCCCCCCCCCAGTCAATGGCGGATTAAGAGCTCGGGAGCAGTGGATGATCCGTGTCCGAGAAATCGTATTGTGATAAATCCTCCTCCTCTGGAAAGCCAGTGGAAGACACAAATGACACTAGGTGGCACGAACTGACATGGTATTGATCTAGCCTGCAGCGCACACGCACCGAGCCGGCGCCCTCCAGCAAACGTCACCTAGGACATTAATTGATATCCACTATTTGTAGAAATGGTCGCGACCTGAGGTTTTCTTTTCGTCGAGAGATGATATCGAAACAGTCTAATTCGTTTCAACACTGCCTAATATTTACTTTGCGGCACGACACGCCTGTTACACCGCCCTACCTTGCCCAAAGCATAGCCTTTGGTAAACTGTCAGCCAGCATGGCTGCCTGCTACAGGGCTCCTAACTGAGCTCCTCCCCGCACTCTACTCGTGTCAGTCCTCCTGACATTCCACACATGTCCTACCCGACACATTCGCTCACAGACCAGACCGAGCCGTTCCTCACAGAGCCGGTCGAGCCGTCCCTCACAGAGCCGGCCGAGCCGTCCCTCACCGGACCTACAACCAGGCCGAGCTGTCCCTCACCGGACCTACAGCCGGGCCGAGCCGTCCCTCACAGGACCTACAGCCGGGCCGAGCCATCCCTCACCGGACCTACAACCGGGCCGAGCCGTCCCTCATCGGACCTGCAACCGGGCCGAGCCGTCCCTCACCGGACCTACAACCAGGCCGAGCCGTCCCTCACCGGACCTACAACCAGGCCGAGCCGTCCCTCACAGAGCCGGCGGAGCCGTCCCTCACCGGACCTACAACCAGGCCGAGCCGTCCCTCACCGGACCTACAACCCGCCCGAGCCTTCCCTCACCGGACCTACAACCCGCCCGAGCCGTCCCTCACCGGACCTACAACCCGCCCGAGCCGTCCCTCACCGGACCTACAACCCGCCCGAGCCGTCCCTCACCGGACCTACAACCAGGCCGAGCTGTCCCTCACCGGACCTGCAACCAGACCGAGCCGTCCCTCACCGGACCTACAACCCGCCCGAGCCGTCCCTCACCGGACCTACAACCAGGCCGAGCCGTCCCTCACCGGACCGACCTACAACCAGGCCGAGCCGTCCCTCACCGGACCTACAACCGGGCCGAGCCGTCCCTCACCGGACCTGCAACCAGACCGAGCCGTCCCTCACCGGACCTACAACCCGCCCGAGCCGTCCCTCACAGACCCCGCCGAGCTGTGCCTCCCCGGACCTACAGCCGGGCCAGTTCAGTCGCTCCATCTTCTATGACGCTGCCCGTGTTCTCGAGGCGCGGCTTCACCATGATCCGCAGGAAGCCGTCCACGTCGGTCAGCTGTTTGGAGTAGAACTTGGCGGCCAGCAGATGTTCGCCGGTGGACCAGGGCACGATGGTGGCCACTGCCCTGACCGGCTCGAACGGCCCCACCGTCCTGTCGAGACACACAGGCAACAAGTGTAAATACCCATCAACCACGGGTCAAATGAGGAATTGGGGTGCTGCTCAAAAGGGCAAACATTATGTCCAAAAACAGAGAAACATGCAGCGCAAGTTGAATTTGTTCAATGCTAGATGGTCCTTTGGTAGGATATCACCGAGAAACAGGACCTCAAGCAGTCTGCCTTTTGTAGCAGTTGAAGATCGTCGGCTGCGCTACATGGCGCTGTTTACCGAGCGGTGACCGTAGTCCGTACCTGTTGACTTTTATCTTGACGGGCTCGGTGAGACCGCCGCCCTCCAGCAGGAAGCGGCCCCGTGTCAGCTTGGTCGGCAGCGGGTTGTTAAACTCGGCGATCACCCTCAGCTCGGTGCCCACCGAGGGGTGGCCGTCCAACTGGAGCGGGAGAACGTCAGACGCTGTCATGGCGGGGCTAATGTGCTCGGAACCGATGGTGTAGGGCTGGGAGTAGTCAAAAGCCAAGGCCATTTTAGGTGTCCAAATTATATAGACAAATGAATGTATGCAAACGTAGAATTGCATTTCGTCTATTATTTTTTGTTTAGGGTCAAATCACCTTGTAAGCTGTTTGAAACTAGCGTTTCGAACACTGCTTGAATTTAAACCGTAACCTCACCATTCTATTTTCACGGTAACAAAATACTCTGCCTTTAGCCATATTTTTACATGTACGGCTCATTGCCTGTTTAAAGGGACTGTCCCACCTTTGTGAAAGTTGTCGAATCACACCTAATTGTATGTCTACATGGCAGGCGAGGTCAGCTGAACATGTTCGTGGACTTTTTTCCCCAAAAAATGCTTGTCTAGGAAGATATTCAACTTTTAGTTTTAAGCGAAAAATTGGGTTGGTGACGTCATATGATTTTTTTTAATAACAGGGAAATCCTTTGTGCTGCACAATATATGACACAATTTTTTGTCGACATCTATTGCGCAGAAAAAGCGAACCACCCGGTGTCTAGATTGGCTTAGATTGCGAAGCACCCGGGGATCGAGAAATGAAAGACGAAAATATTCCAAGGCTGACCTTAAAACAAGTCGACTATCATTACCAGTTGGGTGAAGAGCACATGGACTTTATTTTTTACAAATGTCAAAATCAAACTCGAATATCTTTTTGATTAGATCATTGTGGTTGTAGTTAACCATACTTAATTGCAATGCCTAGCCATAAAAATGGCTATCTCAACGCAAATCTAATGTTAAGGTGGATAGTCCCTTTAATCCAGCTATCTGATAATTATCATCTCTAGCCACATCTCCTTCACCCAACTGTCCACTAATAGCGACATTAGAAATGACCACCTCTAGCCGGATGTCGGGTTTTCGGACGCGGAAGTCGTCGCTGGCAAAGTACTCGTAGTCGGTGTCGAGGACGCTGACGATGGCGGCGATGTTGAAGGCACTCTGGTCGACCAGCTGACTGTAGTACTCGTCGTAGGAGACGGGCATCGAAACCTCGTCCACTGCCGAGGGAGGGCCGACAGCAGTGGTGGTACAGGTAACACGCAACGTCCGACATTCAAAGGGAGCGTTTCAGTGTTGACAAGCAGGAGAGAAGCACAAAAAGCTTACACTGACTTACAGAGCAGGCAGCAGATAGGCATTTGCAGTTTCCAGAACACTGATAGACTGGTGACAGCTTTTGCCGTGTTATAGTCGTAACGTTAAAACACAAGCAACCACATATATACACATACGCGCTCGCGCTCACTGGCGTCCATATCCATTTCCTTTTTCAAATGACAATTCACGGGTACACGAGTACCCGACAAAGGGTGTATGTAGTCGAGTATGTACTGTTTTTTGGTTGGTTTGTACGGCCTGAGTATGTATGTAGTCGAGTGCTATCCGGAATCGCGTCGCTCACCGGCGCCGGGCTCCACCTGGAAGCGGTAGTTGTTTTTCTTGACGAACTTGCCGGAGCGGCCGGTGTAGAGCTGGGTATCGACCCGCAGGTGGGCGGACACGGTGTACGTCTTCACGTCACTGCGGTTCTCGACCTTCAGCGTCACACTGAAAACGTGACGTCACGTCAGTGAGGGGTATTAGCAGACCTCGCACTGGGCACCGAGGTCAGCGACGATCGCACATCTGGGCTAACTTTGGATGATTTTTAACCTTGCTTATTTTTACTTAAGCTGGCAAAGGCAAAATGTTGGAAGAGGAATGTCTCAGATTGTGTGGTTCCTAGATCCGTTGTTAACTCTATTCTTTCTGTGCATGGCCTAGGTTTAGTGGATAAGTTGGATATACAAGGAGGTACCACGGCACCCACTCATGGGCCCCGGAGTCCAGCCATCACCAAAGACCTGGACCGAGACCACTCACTGGGACATCTCTAGACGTCATTCGAACGCCACTGGAACATCCGGAACCACTCACTGGAACGTCTGTCCGATGACGATGTCGTCGTTGAGGGCGAAGTCGCAGTGGATGTCCTCGAGCTCCTCGTTCAGGTAGAACCGACTGAAGACGTGTCCCGTCTCTCGCAGGGCGTGCAGCATGGTGCGCCTCTCTACGGCCGACTCTGCCGCGCGCCAATCACCACCCAGGACAGTCAGGTGTGTCATAATGTGTGTGGTGTGTTTGCTGTGACTTCACGCGGCCGCTTTGGCGTCAGGGGACAGTGCGAGTGTCTTCAAATGACAAATCAGACAACGCAGCGGGCTGATGTTGGTGGCTTACCCGAGCACAAGTGATCAGCACGGCAATGTTCAGAACTCTTTTGACGTTGCTTTGCTATGGCTGCTCCACAAAGTTAACATTGTTAAAATTAAACAATAATTATGTTAAAATATTACCTATCTCATTGTAGTTTAGCCATCAGGAAAAATCAACTTATTTTTCGAATTCGCAAACGATCATTTATTATACTTTAGTTGCATTTTCGGTGCATTTACAAGGCAAGCAGCTTACGTTTCAATTTCAGCTACAATTCGCTCCAAGTGTTGTTCTCACCTTCTGCATGTTTGTAATTGCTCGTCAAGTCCTCGTGAGTCCATTCGCCGAGAGCCTTGGTGACTACTGCCTTGCCAACGCTGAAAATTAGACAGATATAACGTCATGTAGCGCCGCGGAAAGTCTTTCCACCGTCTTGTTAGGACCGTGGTCGTAAGCTTCATTCCATGACGGATTGATTGAGATCGTTTCCATTGCACGATATGCTGTAAGTAATTGCGCATCACTCATTATCACCAGTGCACCCCTCGCCAGCGATAAAGCAACCTCCACGCGGAGTGCTGCACCGTGAACCCACGCCCGGCGCAGCTGCGAGAGCAGCCATACGTGTCTGGTGAGTCTGAGTTACTGACCAGCACACCACTCACTCGCCCGGCTCTGCAGGGTAGGACGCTACTCACTCCCCGGCTCTGCAGAGTAGGACGCTACTCACTCGCCCGGCTCTGCAGGGTAGGACGCTACTCACTCACCCGGCTCTGCAGGGTAGGACGCTACTCACTCGGCTGGCTCTGAAGGGTAGGACGCTACTCACTCGGCTGGCTCTGCAGAGTAGGACGCTACTCACTCGGCTGGTTATGCAGGGTAGGACGCTACTCACTCCCCGGCTCTGCAGAGTAGGGCGCTACTCACTCGCCCGGCTCTGCAGGGTAGGACGCTACTCACTCCCCGGCTCTGCAGAGTAGGACGCTACTCACTCGCCCGGCTCTGCAGGGTAGGACGCTACTCACTCGCCCGGCTCTGCAGGGTAGGACGCTACTCACTCGGCTGGCTCTGAAGGGTAGGACGCTACTCACCCGGCTGGCTCTGCAGAGTAGGACGCTACTCACTCGGCTGGTTCTGCAGGGTAGGACGCTACTCACTCCCCGGCTCTGCAGAGTAGGACGCTACTCACTCGCCCGGCTCTGCAGGGTAGGACGCTACTAACTCGCCCGGCTCTACAGGGTAGGACGCTACTCACTCGGCTGGCTCTGCAGGGTAGGACGCCACTCACTCGGCTGGCTCTGCAGAGTAGGACGCTACTCACTCGGCTGGCTCTGAAGGGTAGGACGCTACTCACTCGCCCGGCTCTGCAGAGTAGGACGCTACTCACTCCCCGGCTCTGCAGGGTAGGACGCTACTCACTCGCCCGGCTTTGCAGGGTAGGACGCTACTCACTCGGCTGGCTCTGCAGGGTAGGACGCTACTCACTCGGCTGGCTCTGCAGGGTAGGACGCTACTCACTCGCCCGGCTCTGCAGGGTAGGACGCTACTCACTCGCCCGGCTCTACAGGGTAGGACGCTACTCACTCGGCTGGCTCTGCAGGGTAGGACGCTACTTACTCGCCCGGCTCTGCAGGGTAGGACGCTACTCACTCGCCCGGCTCTACAGAGTAGGACGCTACTCACTCGGCTGGCTCTGCAGGGTAGGACGCTACTCACTCGGCTGGTTCTGAAGGGTAGGACGCTACTCACTCGGCTGGCTCTGCAGGGTAGGACGCTACTCACTCGGCTGGTTCTGCAGGGTAGGACGCTACTCACTCCCCGGCTCTGCAGGGTAGGACGCTACTCACTCGCCCGGCTCTGCAGGGTAGGACGCTACTCACTCGCCCGGCTCTACAGGGTAGGACGCTACTCACTCGCCCGGCTCTACAGGGTAGGACGCTACTCACTCGCCCGGCTCTGCAGGGTAGGACGCTACTCACTCGCCCGGCTCTGCAGGGTAGGACGCTACTCACTCGGCTGGCTCTGAAGGGTAGGACGCTACTCACTCGGCTGGCTCTGCAGAGTAGGACGCTACCCACTCGGCTGGCTCTGAAGGGTAGGACGCTACTCACTCGGCTGGCTCTGCAGGGTAGGACGCTACTCACTCCCCGGCTCTGCAGAGTAGGACGCTACTCACTCCCCGGCTCTGCAGGGTAGGACGCTACTCACTCGGCTGGCTCTGCAGGGTAGGACGCTACTCACTCGCCCGGCTCTGCAGGGTAGGACGCTACTCACTCCCCGGCTCTGCAGAGTAGGACGCTACTCACTCGCCCGGCTCTGCAGGGTAGGACGCTACTCACTCGCCCGGCTCTGCAGAGTAGGACGCTACTCACTCCCCGGCTCTGCAGAGTAGGACGCTACTCACTCCCCGGCTCTGCAGAGTAGGACGCTACTCACTCCCCGGCTCTGCAGGGTAGGACGCTACTCACTCGGCTGGCTCTGCAGGGTAGGACGCTACTCACTCGCCCGGCTCTGCAGGGTAGGACGCTACTCACTCGGCTGGCTCTGCAGGGTAGGACGCTACTCACTCGCCCGGCTCTGCAGGGTAGGACGCTACTCACTCGGCTGGTTCTGCAGAGTAGGACGCTACTCACTCCCCGGCTCTGCAGGGTAGGACGCTACTCACTCGGCTGGCTCTGCAGGGTAGGACGCTACTCACTCGCCCGGCTCTGCAGGGTAGGACGCTACTCACTCCCCGGCTCTGCAGGGTAGGACGCTACTCACTCCCCGGCTCTGCAGAGTAGGACGCTACTCACTCGGCTGGCTCTGCAGGGTAGGACGATACTCACTCGGCTGGCTCTGCAGGGTAGGACGCTACTCACTCGGCTGGTTCTGCAGGGTAGGACGCTACTCACTCGGCTGGCTCTGCAGAGTAGGACGCTACTCACTCGGCTGGCTCTGCAGGGTAGGACGATACTCACTCGGCTGGCTCTGCAGAGTAGGACGCTACTCACTCGGCTGGCTCTGCAGGGTAGGACGATACTCACTCGGCTGGCTCTGCAGAGTAGGACGCTACTCACTCGGCTGGCTCTGCAGGGTAGGACGATACTCACTCGGCTGGCTCTGCAGGGTAGGACGCTACTCACTCGGCTGGTTCTGCAGGGTAGGACGCTACTCACTCGGCTGGCTCTGCAGAGTAGGACGCTACTCACTCGGCTGGCTCTGCAGGGTAGGACGCTACTCACTCGGCTGGCTCTGCAGAGTAGGACGCTACTCACTCGGCTGGCTCTGCAGGGTAGGACGATACTCACTCCCCGGCTCTGCAGAGTAGGACGCTACTCACTCGCCCGGCTTTGCAGGGTAGAACGCTACTCACTCCCCGGCTCTGCAGGGTAGGACGCTACTCACTCGGCTGGCTCTGCAGAGTAGGACGCTACTCACTCGCCCGGCTCTGCAGAGTAGGACGCCACTCACTCGCCCGGCTTTGCAGGGTAGGACGCTACTCACTCGGCTGGCTCTGCAGGGTAGGACGATACTCACTCGGCCGGCTCTGCAGGGTAGGACGCTACTCACTCGCCCGGCTCTGCAGGGTAGGACGCTACTCACTCGGCTGGCTCTGAAGGGTAGGACGCTACTCACTCGGCTGGCTCTGCAGGGTAGGACGCTACTCACTCGGCTGGCTCTGCAGGGTAGGACGCTACTCACTCGGCTGGTTCTGAAGGGTAGGACGCTACTCACTCGGCTGGCTCTGCAGGGTAGGACGCTACTCACTCGCCCGGCTCTACAGGGTAGGACGCTACTAACTCGGCTGGCTCTGCAGGGTAGGACGCTACTCACTCGCCCGGCTCTGCAGAGTAGGACGCTACTAACTCGGCTGGCTCTGCAGGGTAGGACGCTACTCACTCGGCTGGCTCTGTGCGCAGCAGTTTTAGCGGCTGCAGTGGCCCGGAGTATTTCCAGAAGACCCGGTCTGCGTTCACCTCTGCGAACACGAAGCCGACGTCGAACGCCCGCTTCACCTCGCCCTCCCGGACCGCCCGCAGCGAGCAGGGCCCACACGCGTACCGACCTGAAACACAGGCACATCATAGGAGTACCGACCTGAAATACAGGCACATCATAGGAGTACCGACCTGAAATACAGGCACATCATAGGAGTACCGGCCTGAAATACAGGCACATCATAGGAGTACCGACCTGAAATACAGGCACATCATAGGAGTACCGACCTGAAATACAGGCACATCATAGGAGTACCGACCTGAAATACAGGCACATCATAGGAGTACCGGCCTGAAATACAGGCACATCATAGGAGTACCGACCTGAAATACAGGCACATCATAGGAGTACCGACCTGAAATACAGGCACATCATAGGAGTACCGACCTGAAATACAGGCACATCATAGGAGTACCGACCTGAAATACAGGCACATCATAGGAGTACCGACCTGAAATACAGGCACATCATAGGAGTACCGACCTGAAATACAGGCACATCATAGGAGTACCGGCCTGAAATACAGGCACATCATAGGAGTACCGACCTGAAATACAGGCACATCATAGGAGTACCGACCTGAAATACAGGGGTGCCGACTGAAAACACAGGGGTACCGACTTGAAATACAAGCACATCATAGGAGTACCGACCTGAAATACAGGCACATCATAGGAGTACCGACCTGAAATACAAGCGCATCATAGGAGTACCGACCTGAAATACAGGTACATCATAGGAGTACCGACCTGAAATACAGGGGTACCGACCTGAAATACAGGCACATCATAGGAGTACCGACCTGAAACACAGGCACATCATAGGAGTACCGACCTGAAATACAGGCACATCATAGGAGTACCGACCTGAAATACAGGCACATCATAGGAGTACCGACCTGAAATACAGGCACATCATAGGAGTACCGACCTGAAATACAGGGGTGCCGACTGAAAACACAGGGGTACCGACTTGAAATACAAGCACATCATAGGAGTACCGACCTGAAATACAGGCACATCATAGGAGTACCGACCTGAAATACAGGCACATCATAGGAGTACCGACCTGAAATACAGGCACATCATAGGAGTACCGACCTGAAATACAGGCACATCATAGGAGTACCGACCTGAAATACAGGCACATCATAGGAGTACCGACCTGAAATACAGGCACATCATAGGAGTACCGACCTGAAATACAGGCACATCATAGGAGTACCGACCTGAAATACAGGCACATCAAAGGAGTACCGACCTGAAAACACAGTCACATCATAGGAGTACCGACCTGAAATACAGGCACAGCATAGGAGTACCGACCTGAAATACAGGCACATCATAGGAGTACCGACCTGAAATACAGGCACATCATAGGAGTACCGACCTGAAATACAGGCACATCATAGGAGTACCGGCCTGAAATACAGGCACATCATAGGAGTACCGACCTGAAACACAGGCACATCATAGGAGTACCGACCTGAAATACAGGCACATCATAGGAGTACCGGCCTGAAATACAGGCACATCATAGGAGTACCGACCTGAAACACAGGCACATCATAGGAGTACCGACCTGAAATACAGGCACATCATAGGAGTACCGACCTGAAATACAGGCACATCATAGGAGTACCGACCTGAAATACAGGCACATCATAGGAGTACCGACCTGAAATACAGGCACATCATAGGAGTACCGACCTGAAATACAGGCACATCATAGGAGTACCGACCTGAAATACAGGCACATCATAGGAGTACCGACCTGAAATACAGGCACATCATAGGAGTACCGACCTGAAATACAGGCACATCAAAGGAGTACCGACCTGAAAACACAGTCACATCATAGGAGTACCGACCTGAAATACAGGCACAGCATAGGAGTACCGACCTGAAATACAGGCACATCATAGGAGTACCGACCTGAAATACAGGCACATCAAAGGAGTACCGACCTGAAAACACAGTCACATCATAGGAGTACCGACCTGAAATACAGGCACATCATATGAGTACCGACCTGAAATACAGGCACATCATAGGAGTACCGGCCTGAAATACAGGCACATCATAGGAGTACCGACCTGAAATACAGGCACATCATAGGAGTACCGACCTGAAATACAGGCACATCATAGGAGTACCGACCTGAAATACAGGCACATCATAGGAGTACCGACCTGAAATACAGGCACATCATAGGAGTACCGGCCTGAAATACAGGCACATCATAGGAGTACCGACCTGAAATACAGGCACATCATAGGAGTACCGACCTGAAATACAGGGGTGCCGACTGAAAACACAGGGGTACCGGCCTCAAAACACAGGGGCGCACATACCTGATAACCCCGACACAACACAAGGGTACCAGCTGAAAACACAGGAGTGCAGACCTGATAACCCCGACACATCATAGGCGTACCGACCTGAAAACACCGACACACAAGCACATTCGTAACATGAAATTGTAAACACCGGTACAAAAGCACCGTCGCCCTTGCACCACAACTGTCAGAAATGCCAACTCTAAACAATGTCAGCTTTGCAGAAACGTGCAACAGTGCTGTATGCATGTATAGCTTTCGCAAGCAACAGACGAGAGACAAGGGACAGTATACCGATGCAACCATCGTCAAAACAAACAACTGTTGCGAGTGAAGTCTTTGAACGGAGCTGAAATTGGCTGATGCCACGTCACCATAGCAAAAACACTTATCGTGAGAAAGCTGAATACAATAAGGCTTCTGATAATCCTTGGACATGTCCCATGTAGGACAGACACAATCGATTCAAGTTGTCAACATACGCTCAGAGACATTTGAAATAGGGCCCGATCCGACACTCCCGGCCGTCCAGCGAGGTCACACGAGGTGACACGAGATGACACGAAGTCACACGAGGTGACACGAGGTGACACGAGGTAACACGAGGTGACACGAGGTGACACGAAGTCACACGAGGTGACACGAGGTGACACGAGGTGACACGAGGTGACACGAGGTGAACCGAGGTGACACGAGGTGGCACGAGGTGACACGAGGTGACACGAGGTGAACCGAGGTGACACGAGGTGACACGAGGTGACACGAGGTGACACGAGGTGACACGAGGTGGCACGAGGTGACACGAGGTGGCACGAGGTGACACGAGGTGACACGAGGTGAACCGAGGTGACACGAAGTCACACGAGGTTACACGAGGTGACACGAGGTGGCATGAGGTGACACGAGGTGACACGAGGTGACACGAGGTGACACGAGGTGACACGAGGTGACACGAAGTCACACGAGGTGACACGAGGTGACACGAGGTGACACGAGGTGACACGAGGTGACACGAAGTCACACGAGGTGACACGAGGTGACACGAGGTGACACGAGGTTGCATGAGGTGACACGAGGTGACACGAGGTGACACCATGCAACACTATGTAACACGAGGTGACACCATGCAACACTATGTAACACGAGGTCATACGTCTTCACACAGTCACACTATGTAACACGAGGTCACACGAGGTCACACGAGGTCCCACGCGGTGTCACTGACCTTCGCTGATCTCCTGCGGCGTGGCGTCGAATGCCTGCCAGCCGCCGTAGCTGGCGGGGTGTTCGGAGCTGTCCAGGTCAGGTCGCTGCATCCACGCCTCGTTCCACACGTGGAAGTTCCTGGGACGAGAGGGAGCGCAGCCGGCGATCAAAAGATTGATTGCTTCTGGGATTAATTATGCAAAATGCCGCCAGCGCGTGTGATATTTGGTTTGTTTATTAGGGCTTAAGGTCGCGCCGACCCTTGGGTATTGTGCGCCCACAGCATGTGTAAGAAGTGTGCCTCAGCTTTATTTCGGTGTTTTCTTCAGTCACACGTTTCCCGGTGCTGTAATGGGATATTTATGCGGGTAGGGACTAGCGACTATGCCAATAGCCGTCGGGCTTAATTTGAGCAAGTATGCAAAGTACACAATGCAAACATACCCAAATTAGGTTGTGCAATCGCATGCTTGTTTGTAGACACCACGAACGCGCTCCCTGAGTAATCTAGGTAATTACTAATTAGTGAACATGGTTCAGTATTAAATAACGGTTCTCCGGAGTTCTTGCTCCGTTGTGACTCAGTTACAGCCTCGCTGATACATCAGCAGCGTTCCTTGGTACGTTTGCTCAGCATGCATTAGATCTGACGAATTAACAATGCCATTTGTCTTACGGCGTATACATTAAGTTCTGTCAGAGAACATGACAGGTATGCCATGTTTAGATAAAAGACAGGCCTCAATTAGGAGATTGATCTGTCGTCGTTACAACACTCACTATCCTCAACGATTATCAGGATATTTTGTAGAATCTTGGCAATGTGGTTACGACGAAATCTCGATTCACTTTTTGTTCTGCCTGTCATCTAAAATTAGATACACTATTGACCATGCATTTTTCTTTCCATTCTAACATCATGACATCATCGGTCATCAACCAACTCCTGGCAAGCAGCAGCTCACAGCGAACAGCAGCTCACAGCGAACAGCAGCTCACAGCGAACAGCAGCTCACAGCGAACAGCTCACAGCAGCCCACAGCAGCTCACAGCTCACAGCAGCTCACAGCTCACATCAGCTCACAGCTCACAGCTCACAGCAGCTCACAGCGAACAGCAGATCACAGCTCACAGCAGCTCACAGCAGCTCACAGCAGCTCACAGCTCACAGCAGCTCACAGCTCACAGCAGATCACAGCTCACAGCAGCTCACAGCTCACAGCAGCTCACAGCAGCTCACAGCAGCTCACAGCAGCTCACAGCAGCTCACAGCTCACATCAGCTCACAGCTCACAGCAGCTCACAGCTCACAGCAGCTCACAGCTCACAGCAGCTCACAGCTCACAGCAGCTCACAGCTCATATCAGCTCACATCGAACAGCAGCTCACAGTTCACAGCTCACAGCAGCTCACAGCTCACAGCAGCTCACAACAGCTCACAGCAGCGCACATCAGCTCACAGCTCACAGCTCACATCAGCTCACAGCAGCTCACAGCTCACAGCAGCTCACAGCAGCTCACAGCAGCTCACAGCAGCTCACAGCAGCTCACAGCAGCTCACAGCAGCTCACAGCGAGCCGTCTCTCACCAGGTGGAGTCCCTGTTGAGCCGTTCGATCGGCTCGCCCTCGGCGTCGTAGAACAGGTCGATGGTCAGACTGCCGTGCGTGTCGTGGGCAGATGAGTAGTTCGTCACAGGCCGACACGGAATACCCAGCGCCCGACACACTGGAAGAAAACAAACACGAACGCTGAGGAGAAATGTCGCTGGACAGCGATACATACTGGGAGCGATACATACTGGAACAGCGATACATACTGGAAGAGATACATACTGGGAGCGATACATACTGGAACAGCGATACATACTGGAACAGCGATACATACTGGAAGAGATACATACTGGAAGCGAACGGGAAGCCGGGATGTTCAACGTTCGGCAACAGCGACGTCCGGGACAAACAACGCGTTCTCTATTGTATTTTTGTATTTTTAATTTATTTGTTTGTGATAATATAGTAGGTACTTATGGCGCAATTATTTCTTAAAGTAATATCTATGTATAACATCAATATTTTTAACTTTAAAAATCCTGACGTTACTACTCCATAGAAATTAGCACATGCACAAATTATGTAGTGTCTTGAATGTATTTACAAAATAACGGTACCAAATTAAAAGCAAGACTGGTCGGCCACTGGCACAATGCCTCTGTCATCAAGCCACTGACACAGGGCACAAAGCCTCGGCGGCAGCATACGGCAGCGCCGTCCGCTCCACGATTCACACAAAAACTTCCGTCACACGCCGCCACCCTCGCACCCCCACCCCACACTACTGTCAGACGACACGTCCCGGCCATTTGGTCGGTCCGGTGGTTGGCGAGGGTAGGCCGCCGGCACCACGACCCAGTCAGGGTGCCGGCTCAGCTACGCGATACTACAATATTATGAAGCCTTTGGAAAATGTCCCACTCCAACAAGAGCGGAGGAATTGCCGAGAGCAACAGCCAATTTGAGAATGTGCCCAGTAAATACTGCTTAGCTGACGTGTATTTTCCAAACATAATCGTAGGCCCGAGACGACCCAGTGCCAAGACAAGCCCATTAAATCGCCACGCTCCAGAGAGGTATTATGTTATGATTATCCAGTCGGTTGAATATTGAACAGCGTCTCCTCAAGACGAGGGCAAATTAGGAGCATTCCTGCACACAGCAGCTCGACAGCGGAGGGCAGAGGCAGTGGCCTGAGGAGAACACGCGGTGACGCGAGGCAGGACAAGTCCCACGAGGCGAACACGGAACAGGGCCACATGTCATGCTTAAAACGGGCTGTTTGTGGAGAATTCCCATGGTGCATCATCATGATAAGATTTACTGGAGGGACACATGAACGTCCTTAAAGGGAAATATTCACCTTTTTCCACAACAAAATGGAGTTATTACTTGTTATCGATAGACGAGACCAAAATATATTGTAAATTTATCACATTTTGCATATCACAATTCCTACCGAGAGATATTTCAAGTCAATGTTGATAAGCGTTCCACGCTTATAACGACCAGTACTTGCAAGTACTTGGCAGGAACGTAGGAAAGTCACGAAAAGTGTGTGGGGGGGGGGGGGGGGGGGGCAGTGAAATTGTGATCTAGTTTTGAGAGTACCCCTATCCCCTATGGAAGATTTCTTTGCGTTCCGACCCTCAATTTTTGAAAATGGGTTAATCTGTTTTCAACATTAGGCGTGTTGTATAGTTTTGTCTCTGGCTGTATACAACACTATGATATAGCTTATCATGATTTATTTTATTTTAATTTAAACAAATCAACAAACAATAAAAACAAACTGGCAATTAAATCGGAAGTTCACTTGGGCACGCAACGGCGACCTATGTAGTGTCGGCGATTTGTTTCAGGGACCAATCAGAGACGTTATCAAAAGAAAGAAAAGCGCCAGATATGTCGTGCGCTTCCAAATAGTGAAAGGAAAACACCGATCATGAACTCCGAAAGAAATATATGTACTTGTTTGTTAAATCTTCCATTTCTTCGGAAATATAATAAGTTGTGATTTCATTTCTAAATTGAGACTCGATCAATTTGATACCATACACAATGCATAAGATAATGTAGAAAAGTAGATCAAAAGGTGAATATTTCCCTTTAAAGCTAATACAATTCTTCAGATAGTTGTTAAATCAACCAGCTTCGACAGAAATGCAAAAGTAAAGACAATGTTTCAAGAAAATTGTACCTACCTGTGGTGCAGATGCCGGCGAACACCCAGCACTGTCCGAACTTGACCGGTTTGCCGGTGCGGTAGTACTTCTGCAGTATTTTGACGGAGCCCTGCCACTTGGTCGGGGACGTCCCACCGCCGTACTCGCCGCTCCAGTTTCCCACCAGCACGCCCTCCTCGTCACAGTGGTTGACCTGCAGGTGAAATATGTGACATAATGTGTCAAACTCAGAGAGTATGGGCAGCGAGAACAGCATCTTGTTCTCTTAAAATCACACGTCTCTTCATTTCACCCCTTCCCCGGAATGTGTGCGAAATTCTGGACATGGTAAATCAAAGTGCGTTGTGGAGCACCCAGGTGAGAGTCATGCCACGGTGATGTAGCGTTTCACACCAAAGCCTTAGGATGTACACTAATAAGTGGCCACTTAATCGGTGTTACTTAACTTTGCGAGGTCAGATATGCTTGATGAAATGGAACACCGTTTGGTGAAAAATAGTGTTTTCCATTCAAACCAATTCATAGAGAGATATAAGTAACGTGCACGCTACCATCGGTTTCACACCAACGTATAGCGCTCCCACGTCCTGGTAAAAGCACCAGACCGACTGACGATCAATCGGCGACGACACACAGACTGACGACACGCGGTACGACGGGTACGACCGTCCTCGAGGGCATCAGACCCGAGCGCCATCTGTCCTACCGAGCCAGGCCAGCAGCAGCGCCACCTACCCCGCAGAGCCTGGGGCAGCCACGGTAGCCGAATGCGAGATAAATCGATATTCGTGTCCGTTCTGGCCTCTGTCGTGGTGGGTTTCGCGACGGTCAGGACGATTGTGATAAGTATGACAGATTGGAGTGACGTCAGTCGGCAAAACCGGCCGTGATCATGTAGGAGAACATTGGAGATCCTGGGGTCAAAGTTGTTGAACAAAGATGTTCATTGCCCAAACGACAACTTTCGTCTAATGTTAATGACAAAACCTCTTAAATTTCACTTGCCTGTACTTGACGACCCGACAATTGACCAGGTTCGTTGCTGTGGTTCGATGTCGGCCTGCGACACACAGCGTATGCCCGGCGTCTGGAGTGGATGTGACGTATGTACAGTCGGTCTGTTTTAATAAATACCCCTGTGTTTTAATAAGGCCCCTCTGTGCTTAAAGGAGGCCCCTTGTGTTTGAAGGAGGCCTCTCTGTGCTTAAAGGTGGCCTATCTGTGCTTAAAAGAGCCCCTTTGTGCTTAACACGCACCCTGGAGGGCATCTGATAATTTAATTACACACCCTGGAGGGGGGGGGGGGCAGATTCCTCCACCATAAGATCTCGCCCCCATAAAAGCTACAATAACGAAATTTGTAGGGTATGGAGGTTCTGTAGGGAACTCTGTTTTGCAAATTTTAATGACCCTATGCTAATATCTTCAAGGTCAAATGGGTCAATATGATAACTTTTTCCCAATTTTAGCACTTTGCTCCAGAAACCCCCCAAATATCTCAAGACTATGATACCTAGGAACAAACGGAAACAAAATCGAAAGCTCTTGAAATATGCAATAGCCATGGTGCCCTCAAATTTTGTATCAGGTCAATAGTTTAGGCTCCAGTGGTGATCAAAGGTCATAGAGGCTATTTATAGCAACCAAATTATTGACAAATGCCCAATGTAATCGTTTTCCCGCTCATTTACCTATCTCATACAAGCAGGACCCTAATCATTTACTTAACAACTCACAGAATAATTGACCTAACCGTAAGGTTAAACTTATAATTTTAATCGTGCAGCAAGGTTAACATTGCATGACTCAACGTCCATCGTTCAACTCGGACGCATCCCATTGGCTGGCCGAAGCGAAACTCACCCGGTTTTTGACATTATACTTTCTGGCCTTAGGGGGAGGAGAGGGAGGGGGAGGTGACGGTGATGGTGGCCGACTTTTGATGACATGTTTACATGACAAGATGTACCACGCTACATATTCCTGAGACAAAGGTGGTCTAGCAACATGCCTTTTGTATTGATATTAATCAATTTCAAATGTTGTCCTTATTGTGACCTGACCTTGACCTGAGGGCCATGATATGGGGTCAGTTTGTAAAAATGGCTGCTACTATCGAGTTCAACGTGTAAAATAACCCATACAACATGTGACGCATGGCTTTCGTAGACCTGTGACCTTTTGTGACCTGACCTTGACCTTGACCTTTGCTTACAATTCCACTTGTGTTTATGCGGGAGAATGGAGATAAATTATACCTTTGAGAGCACTTTGTGCGATAATAGTCGCGATCTAAGGCTTTGGCTGGAAAGTATGGCCCAAAAACCGAATACCTCAACTTTTAACTTTGACCTGACCTGACCTGACATGTGACCTCATTTTGAAACTTTCGCGTCTGTTTTAGATGCGTCCTATTGAGAGCTTTCGATTGTCGCCTTGCGCGTCTCCCTGCGGTTATTGGTTCGGAAGATAACGAGGGGGCAGAATCTGCCCCCCCCCCCAGCGGGACGCGTTCGGCTGGAGACCCCAGCGGGTCGCGGGTTAATCCCCGCCCTCTAACTAAAAAAACTAAAAGGGCTAGAAAGACGCGGAAAAGCGTTTGAAGGCTCTTGACAAGGACATTCGAAATTACTTCATGTATGATTTGGCTCAGGTAAATAAGGTCATCAAAGGTCAGATTTTCCAGTTTTAGGACATCGCTTCGAACACCCCCAAATATCTCGGTAACTATGATAGCTAAAAACACGGTGAAAAGTAACCGACAGCTCTTAAAAACTGCAATCACTGCAGTCGAATCGGAGAGTTCGGCAAAAAGCACACTTATAGTGCGTTTATCGTTAAGAAGTTCTTCAAAGTGGTAAATCATTAAAGCCTTCTATTATTCCTTGCATAAATGTATTCCAGTACCTAACTATTCAGACTTCAGCAATTTAGGCGCATTTCCAATGGCCATACTAGTTAAGTAATTTAATTTTCATGTGGCTGTACATTTTTGTTTCGTCGTAATTGGAATTATTTGCATTATTGTTGAATTGTTGGATGTCAATTCAGACCTTACCGTTTGATGTGTGATTTTGAATTTAAATGATCTATTCAGATAGCAGTGCGGTGCGGTGCAAAAATTATGGCATCTAAAATACTTAACGTAAAATATTGTTATGGGACAAGAAAATACAGCAGTGCTCTAAAACAAATTGTACCTACGCACACCAACCTACACATGCGCTGCTAATGAAAGTGAACATAAAATTAAATGGCGCGGCCACTCACCTGACGTGGGTGGCAACACATACGTTTCTTAACGTCGGTTTACTTGCAAGCATATCAGGGTCGATGAACTGGGGGAGGCCCCCTGACAACTTGCCAGGAGGCCCCCACTACGATTTGCATCTCCAATGTAATTTCCAAAGTTACACCCCTGGGTATCGGGCTGGCAGGTATTATACTCCTCATGTGTGCACTTTGCGTACAGAACACGGTCATCAGGAGGATTGCCCAGTGTCCACATGGTGGATAGTGTCCACACGGTGGACAGTGTCCACACAGCGGACAGTGACTCCAGCTACAGGAGGCTGCTTCCCAGCCGCGGTGCAGCACAGGCCGCCGGACGGGGTCAGCAGCATGCTATGTGTTTGTTTATATCGCCGGATGCAGGAGACCGGGGTATCACTGCACATGACATACATACTGCAGTGGCATAAACATTTGAGTCCGGGAACATACTGCTGTGACGAAGTCACCTGGCAGTGTGACGATGTTGTAGCCGAGTGTGGCGAAGCTGTCTTGTAATGTGATGCAGCTGTGTCAGACTGTGGCCAGGTTGTAGCCGAGTGTGGCGAAGCTGTCTTGTAATGTGATGCAGCTGTGTCAGACTGTGGCCAGGTTGTAGCCGAGTGTGGCGAAGCTGTCTTGTAATGTGATGCAGCTGTACCAGACTGTGGCCAGGTTGTAGCCGAGTGTGGCGAAGCTGTCTTGTAATGTGATGCAGCTGTGTCAGACTGTGACGATGTTGTATCCGAGTGTGGCGAAGCTGTCTTGTAATGTGATGCAGCTGTACCAGACTGTGGCCAGGTTGTAGCCGAGTGTGGCGAAGCTGTCTTGTAATGTGATGCAGCTGTACCAGACTGTGGCCAGGTTGTAGCCGAGTGTGGCGAAGCTGTCTTGTAATGTGATGCAGCTGTACCAGACTGTGGCCAGGTTGTAGCCGAGTGTGGCGAAGCTGTCTTGTAATGTGATGCAGCTGTGTCAGACTGTGGCCAGGTTGTAGCCGAGTGTGGCGAAGCTGTCTTGTAATGTGATGCAGCTGTACCAGACTGTGGCCAGGTTGTATCCGAGTGTGGCGAAGCTGTCTTGTAATGTGATGCAGCTGTACCAGACTGTGGCCAGGTTGTATCCGAGTGTGGCGAAGCTGTCTTGTAATGTGATGCAGCTGTACCAGACTGTGGCCAGGTTGTATCCGAGTGTGGCGAAGCTGTCTTGTAATGTGATGCAGCTGTACCAGACTGTGGCCAGGTTGTATCCGAGTGTGGCGAAGCTGTCTTGTAATGTGATGCAGCTGTACCAGACTGTGGCCAGGTTGTAGCCGAGTGTGGCGAAGCTGTCTTGTAATGTGATGCAGCTGTACCCGACTGTGGCCAGGTTGTATCCGAGTGTGGCGAAGCTGTCTTGTAATGTGATGCAGCTGTGTCAGACTGTGGCCAGGTTGTAGCCGAGTGTGGCGAAGCTGTCTTGTAATGTGATGCAGCTGTGTCAGACTGTGGCCAGGTTGTAGCCGAGTGTGGCGAAGCTGTCTTGTAATGTGATGCAGCTGTACCAGACTGTGGCCAGGTTGTATCCGAGTGTGGCGAAGCTGTCTTGTAATGTGATGCAGCTGTGTCAGACTGTGGCCAGGTTGCATCCGAGTGTGGCGAAGCTGTCTTGTAATGTGATGCAGCTGTGTCAGACTGTGGCCAGGTTGTAGCCGAGTGTGGCGAAACTGTCTTGTAATGTGATGCAGCTGTGTCAGACTGTGGCCAGGTTGTAGCCGAGTGTGGCGAAGCTGTCTTGTAATGTGATGCAGCTGTGTCAGACTGTGGCCAGGTTGTATCCGAGTGTGGCGAAGCTGTCTTGTAATGTGATGCAGCTGTACCAGACTGTGGCCAGGTTGTAGCCGAGTGTGGCGAAGCTGTCTTGTAATGTGATGCAGCTGTGTCAGACTGTGGCCAGGTTGTAGCCGAGTGTGGCGAAGCTGTCTTGTAATGTGATGCAGCTGTACCAGACTGTGGCCAGGTTGTATCCGAGTGTGGCGAAGCTGTCTTGTAATGTGATGCAGCTGTGTCAGACTGTGGCCAGGTTGTATCCGAGTGTGGCGAAGCTGTCTTGTAATGTGATGCAGCTGTGTCAGACTGTGGCCAGGTTGTAGCCGAGTGTGGCGAAGCTGTCTTGTAATGTGATGCAGCTGTACCAGACTGTGGCCAGGTTGTAGCCGAGTGTGGCGAAGCTGTCTTGTAATGTGATGCAGCTGTGTCAGACTGTGGCCAGGTTGTTGCCGAGTGTGGCGAAGCTGTCTTGTAATGTGATGCAGCTGTGTCAGACTGTGGCCAGGTTGTAGCCGAGTGTGGCGAAGCTGTCTTGTAATGTGATGCAGCTGTGTCAGACTGTGACCAGGTTGTATCCGAGTGTGGCGAAGCTGTCTTGTAATGTGATGCAGCTGTGTCAGACTGTGGCCAGGTTGTATCCGAGTGTGGCGAAGCTGTCTTGTAATGTGATGCAGCTGTACCAGACTGTGGCCAGGTTGTAGCCGAGTGTGGCGAAGCTGTCTTGTAATGTGATGCAGCTGTACCAGACTGTGGCCAGGTTGTATCCGAGTGTGGCGAAGCTGTCTTGTAATGTGATGCAGCTGTACCAGACTGTGGCCAGGTTGTAGCCGAGTGTGGCGAAGCTGTCTTGTAATGTGATGCAGCTGTACCAGACTGTGGCCAGGTTGTAGCCGAGTGTGGCGAAGCTGTCTTGTAATGTGATGCAGCTGTACCAGACTGTGGCCAGGTTGTATCCGAGTGTGGCGAAGCTGTCTTGTAATGTGATGCAGCTGTACCAGACTGTGGCCAGGTTGTGGCCGAGTGTGGCGAAGCTGTCTTGTAATGTGATGCAGCTGTGTCAGACTGTGGCCAGGTTGTATCCGAGTGTGGCGAAGCTGTCTTGTAATGTGATGCAGCTGTACCAGACTGTGGCCAGGTTGTAGCCGAGTGTGGCGAAGCTGTCTTGTAATGTGATGCAGCTGTACCAGACTGTGGCCAGGTTGTAGCCGAGTGTGGCGAAGCTGTCTTGTAATGTGATGCAGCTGTACCAGACTGTGGCCAGGTTGTAGCCGAGTGTGGCGAAGCTGTCTTGTAATGTGATGCAGCTGTACCAGACTGTGGCCAGGTTGTAGCCGAGTGTGGCGAAGCTGTCTTGTAATGTGATGCAGCTGTACCAGACTGTGGCCAGGTTGTATCCGAGTGTGGCGAAGCTGTCTTGTAATGTGATGCAGCTGTACCAGACTGTGGCCAGGTTGTATCCGAGTGTGGCGAAGCTGTCTTGTAATGTGATGCAGCTGTACCAGACTGTGGCCAGGTTGTAGCCGAGTGTGGCGAAGCTGTCTTGTAATGTGATGCAGCTGTACCAGACTGTGGCCAGGTTGTAGCCGAGTGTGGCGAAGCTGTCTTGTAATGTTGAGTTGAGTTGAGTAGATAATATTTATTAACATATAGCATATTAGTACGAGACAGTATCGGAGATCGGTACATAAGCACAAAGCTTAAATCTGGGCACCTCTCTCCACACCAATACGCGTGCAGGCACGCATGCCTACACGCTCACTTACACACACTCACAAATGCAAACTTGCAAGCAAGTGCTTTCACACATACAAGCAGACATACACGCAGACATACACGCAGACATACACGCAAACACACACGCGCACACACGGCAGTTCGTTTCGTACACTTCAGATCAGCTGATGTGATGTGATGCAGCTGTGTCAGACTGTGGCCAAGTTGTATCCGAGTGTGGCGAAGCTGTCTTGTAATGTGATGCAGCTGTGTCAGACTGTGGCCAGGTTGTATCCGAGTGTGGCGAAGCTGTCTTGTAATGTGATGCAGCTGTGTCAGACTGTGGCCAGGTTGCATCCGAGTGTGGCGAAGCTGTCTTGTAATGTGATGCAGCTGTGTCAGACTGTGGCCAGGTTGTATCCGAGTGTGGCGAAGCTGTCTTGTAATGTGATGCAGCTGTGTCAGACTGTGGCCAGTTTTTAGCCCTGGCCAGGTTGTATCCGAGTGTGGCGAAGCTGTCTTGTAATGTGATGCAGCTGTGTCAGACTGTGGCCAGGTTGTATCCGAGTGTGGCGAAGTTGTCTTGTAATGTGATGCAGCTGTGTCAGACTGTGGCCAGGTTGTAGCCGAGTGTGGCGAAGCTGTCTTGTAATGTGATGCAGCTGTGTCAGACTGTGGCCAGGTTGTAGCCGAGTGTGACGAAGGCGTCTCGGAGTGCGGGGCTGACTCATACACCACTTGAACATGTCAGAACAATTTACTCTTATTCAGTGTCTATATGTCTATACAATATGCGACGCGTGTGCTGCGCCTGTCGATGATACATCAGGCGATAATGCGTTTCAGTGGCGATCTATACTCGACGCGCCGGTGCTAAAGGTTGCAGACATGTATTCGCGGCGAATGTAATGTCATGCCTGCACGCTGTAGGGCATTTACAAGCACAAACGGGCTCGCCCGTCACTGCGATGAGTCTGCCCGCTACCTGATCAGACGGCGTCACGGCAGACATGTGTTGCGGTCTCCGTCGAAACAAGAGCCTAACAAGTAACGACCCATTGTGTGGTGCCGCTGGCGCCACGTCCAGGTGTAATGTGACCCGGGCCGGCGGCTCCCCGTGTCGCTTGCCATGCCTGGTACTCACAGCAGGTCCCTGTGCCGCTCATACTCACTGGCTGATACTCTCAGCAGACCCAGGTGTGCCTTTACCCTTGCTGCCTGAGACTAACAACAGACCAATGTGCACGTTACCATGGCGGAGACTCGCAGCAGACCCCTGCAGTAGCACAGGGATTTAACTTACAGAGAATAGTACAGAGCATTCACTTACCATGGCTGATATGGCGCGCACCACGAGCACGGGGTCGGCGCGGTCGGACAGTCGGTTGCAGATGGCGCGTCCCACCACGCGCAGGCAGCAGTCGAGCACGTCGGGCTCGAACTGGCCGTAGCTCCAGGGACAGGGCCGCGGCCGGCTGTGGCTGCCGCGGTACAGCAGGCCGGCGTCGTACAGCAGGTACTCCTTCCTCGCGGCCTTCTCAGACAGGTACACACTGTCCTCTGTACACAACAGGGTACAACACAAGGTACAGCAGGTACTCCTTCCTCGCGGGCTTCTCAGACAGGTACATACTGTCCTCTGTACACAACAGGGTACAACACAAGGTACATCAGGTACTCCTCCCGGGTGGCCGGCTCCGACAGGTACACACTGTCCTCTGTACACAACAGGGTACAACACAAGGTACATCAGGCACTCCTCCTGGGTGGCCGGCTCCGAGAGGTACACACTGTCCTATGTACACAGCAGGGGTACACCGGATACAGACTACAGAGTCACTAACTGGTACGCAGAGGCCCTGGCAGCACACACTATCCTCTGCAGGAAGAGCTCAAGGTCACATAAGTGTATTCAATGTCCTCCGATGAAGAAGTACACAAGGTCACAGGAAGGGACACAGCACACATACACGCTGGCCGTGTCTGCAAAGTGTTGAACAGCCTTGTTAATGTTCCGGCCGGATGTTTCTATTTCCGAGTGCCCCCTGGAAGCATTCGAAGCATTTGGCACGAGCAAAGCCAAGCGAATGACGTCAGATGGCTAATTCGGACGTCAATTGAGACTGGTCTCACACTATCGGGCACCGAACACCCTAATTTCCTGTCAGCGACCCTCACAGGCATTTGGTGTTTGGTCTCACACTATCGGGTACCGGACACCCTAATTTCCTGTCAGCGGCCCTCACAGACAGCTGGTGTTTGGTCTCACACTATCGGGCACCGGACACCCTAATTTCCTGTCAGCGACCCTCACTGGCATTTGGTGTTTGGTCTCACACTATCGGGCACCGGACACCCTAATTTCCTGTCAGCGACCCTCACAGGCATTTGGTGTTTGGTCTCACACTATCGGGCACCGGACACCCTAATTTCCTGTCAGCGACCCTCACAGGCATTTGGTGTTTGGTCTCACACTATCGGGCACCGGCCACCCTAATTTCCTGTCAGCGACCCTCACAGGCAGCTGGTGTTTGGTCTCACACTATCGGGCACCGGACACCCTAATTTCCTGTCAGCGACCCTCACAGGCATCTGGTGTTTGGTCTCACACTATCGGGCACCGGACACCCTAATTTCCTGTCAGCGACCCTCACAGGCAGCTGGTGTTTGGTCTCACACTATCGGGCACCGGACACCCTAATTTCCTGTCAGCGACCCTCACAGGCATCTGGTGTTTGGTCTCACACTATCGGGCACCGGACAACCTAATTTCCTGTCAGCGACCCTCACAGGCAGCTGGTGTTTGGTCTCACACTATCGGGCACCGGACACCCTAATTTCCTGTCAGCGACCCTCACAGGCAGCTGGTGTTTGGTCTCACACTATCGGGTACCGGACACCCTAATTTCCTGTCAGCGACCCTCACAGGCATTTGGTGTTTGGTCTCACACTATCGGGCACCGGACACCCTAATTTCCTGTCAGCGACCCTCACAGGCAGCTGGTGTTTGGTCTCACACTATCGGGTACCGGACACCCTAATTTCCTGTCAGCGACCCTCACAGGCAGCTGGTGTTTGGTCTCACACTATCGGGCACCGGACACCCTAATTTCCTGTCAGCGACCCTCACAGGCATTTGGTGTTTGGTCTCACACTATCGGGCACCGGACACCCTAATTTCCTGTCAGCGACCCTCACAGGCATTTGGTGTTTGGTCTTACACTATCGGGCACCGGACACCCTAATTTCCTGTCAGCGACCCTCACAGGCATTTGGTGTTTGGTCTCACACTATCGGGCACCGGACACCCTAATTTCCTGTCAGCGACCCTCACAGGCAGCTGGTGTTTGGTCTCACACTATCGGGTACCGGACACCCTAATTTCCTGTCAGCGACCCTCACAGGCAGCTGGTGTTTGGTCTCACACTATCGGGCACCGGACAACCTAACTTCCTGTCAGCGACCCTCACAGGCATGTTTGAAGAGCATGTACAGCAGGGTGGGGTGGCTGATCTCACCTGGACACCAGGGGTTGAAGAGCATGTACAGCAGGGCGGGGTGGCTGATCTCACCTGGACACCAGGGGTTGAAGAGCATGTACAGCAGGGTGGGGTGGCTGATCTCACCTGGACACCAGGGGTTGAAGAGCATGTACAGCAGGGTGGGGTGGCTGATCTCACCTGGACACCAGGGGTTGAAGAGCATGTACAGCAGGGTGGGGTGGCTGATCTCACCTGGACACCAGGGGTTGAAGAGCATGTACAGCAGGGCGGGGTGGCTGATCTCACCTGAACACCAGGGGTTGAAGAGCATGTACAGCAGGCTGGGGTGGCTGATCTCACCTGGACACCAGGGGTTGAAGAGCATGTACAGCAGGGCTGGGGTGGCTGATCTCACCTGGACACCAGGGGTTGAAGAGCATGTACAGCAGGGCGGGTGGCTGATCTCACCTGGACACCAGGGGTTGAAGAGCATATACAGCAGGGCGGGGTGGCTGTAGCTCAGCGAATGGTCGCTCGTTTTCGTGTCGACCTCGATCCGCCATTTGCCGATGATGCTGTTAGCGGATGACGTCACCTGAGGTGGCGGAAATTACGGTTTTAAATAGTGCGGTGAATGTGGGTGTCACATTGTTTTAGCTGATATTTCTTATAGGCATTATTCGTATCTGCATTTCCCCCCCAAATAAATACAATATATTAACAAGAAGATTCCTCTCAAGGCTAAATGTTCACGACTGCGCTAGCAAAAACAAACACTTGTTAAAGTATGGATCATCGTGACAACATGTTATGGTATTTTTGTTGTATTTTCATTTTGACAACATAATGTCACAACCTATCCGATGGTTCACTAATGTAACATTATCTCAGGTTCACTAATGTAACATTATCTCAGGTTCACTAATGTAACATTATCTCAGGTTCACTAATGTAACATTATCTCAGGTTCACTAATGTAACATTATCTCAGGTTCACTAATGTAACATTATCTCAGGTTCACTAATGTAACATTATCTCAGGTTCACTAATGTAACATTATCTCAGGTTCACTAATGTAACATTATCTCAGGTTCACTAATGTAACATTATCTCAGGTTCACTAATGTAACATTATCTCAGGTTCACTAATGTAACATTATCTCAGGTTCACTAATGTAACATTATCTCAGGTTCACTAATGTAACATTATCTCAGGTTCACTAATGTAACATTATCTCAGGTTCACTAATGTAACATTACCTCAGGTTCACTAATGTAACATTACCTCAGGTTCACTAATGTAACATTATCTCAGGTTCACTAATGTAACATTATCTCAGATTCACTAATGTAACATTACCTCAGGTTCACTAATGTAACACTATCCTGTGGTTCACTAATGTAACATTATCTATTTAAAACAACAATCATTTTACACATCATATCATAATATGGGAACCCATTAGCCACTCACACTGAGAGTGATTTTATCGCCCTCGTTCTCTGCGATGTGTGCGTGCCATCCATCTGTTTCGTTATCGCCCGCCAGCGTGACAGGCACCGCTTCCATCGTGCCATGACCCACCGATGGCACATCAGCATCTGCAACGTGGCATTGGTGGTGCGTACTCTCAAGACGAAGTTCAGCGAGACAGAGTGGTGGACAATGTAATTTGTATTTAGCTCAGCAAGTCAATAATGTTTGCTGCTGAACGATCAAAAGACGTTAAAATTAATATTGGCGGTGAAAATTCGTTGTAGGAAGTGTTAATGCATAACATCATTATTGGCATTTTGTTAACAATTCTAAGCATATCGACTGCATGATTTTATAATTTTGCCGAAAGGAAAACATGCACGTAAACTGAGTGCATTCCTTCATGAAGCTTACATTGTCTCAGAACTTACAACAGAAATCATTTTAAACGATGGGACGTCTACACACGCTGTACAATCGACACCTCTTCAGCCGAGCTGACTCACAAAGTAAGCAAATACAAACACGACTGAGACAAACACGCACATCGCGCATTTCAGCAGCATGTCCTCCGCCACCAAGCTTTTCTCCATGTGCAAACATGCAAAAAGGGCACAGCACAGAAGCAGGAAATACTCCACAAACCAGGATTTTTAACAAGTGCACGACTGGAATCCTGCTGAAAACTATCATTCTGAAAAGAGACCTCATAAAAAGCGCAGCTCAAACATCACACGACGAAAGCGCCAGCGACAAATCCATTCACCCACACCGGATAAAGCTAACGTGGCCAAACACACACGGACCGGAAAAGAACCGAGCTCACGAAAGCTCGAGATCTCTTACCTCGATCACGGTCTGAAACACGCGCATTCAAAGTTATAGAAACATGAACGTCTAACAAACTATACCCAAAAATAGACACGGAAATGATTGTACTTGTCTATGGCTACCACTCATTTTACAGACTCGAGCCAGAGCTATTGCATACAGAACGCCCACAGTCCAGCTATAGGTTTACGATGAGCAGGCCGTCAATTTATCCACACATACCGCCCTCCTATCGTGCTTTAATTCAGAGCGACAGCAGGAAATGTCGATTTGAGAAAGAAAGGCGGCGAAGGAGTGTTGTTAGTCAAGATAGACAGGGTATAGGACGGCACATGTCGACGTAGACACTTTACATTGGAATGAATACAATTCAAAGGAAAGAAAACAAAGAAGTGTAGTTAGTCCAGATATATTGAGTAAGAGGCCATGTGCTAACGAAAACATTTTTTTTTTATGTACATTGACAAGGATGCATCTTACCATAGTTTTCCATCTGAAATTCAACTTCTCAACCAAATCAATCTAGTTTGAATTAAGAAGTTCTAGTACGGAGTATTTCTAACGGAGCATTAGACGGATTAAAACGAAATTTATACGGAGATGCATAATTTATACGGAGATCAATACACGGAATTTATAATGGAACAACGGACGGATATCTCGTGTCTTGCCGAACGTACCATTCACGGAGAAGATGAGTGAGATGTTGTCCCTGTCCTCGGTGTACTTCCTGTTGAAACGGATGCAGATCTGGAACGGCTGGCCTCTCCGCACAATCAGCGCCTTCTCCTTCAGACCGCGCTGGAACCAGCCGGTGCTGTGCTCGGCTCCGTTCGTGTGGATGCGCAGATCGAGATCGGCCACGGACAGGGCACCGTCAAGGAGCGGCTGACTGGTCACTGCGGACGGGAGGGCTGCTGTCACTGACACACACTGGTCACTGGCACTGCAGACGAGAGGGCTGCTGTCACTGACACACACTGGTCACTGCGGACGGGAGGGCTGCTGTCACTGACACACACTGGCCACTGGTCACTGCAGAAGGGAGGGCTGCTGTCACTGACACACACTGGTCACTGCAGACGGGAGGGCTGCTGTCACTGACACACACTGGTCACTGGTCACTGCAGAAGGGAGGGCTGCTGTCACTGACACACACTGGTCACTGCAGACGGGAGGGCTGCTGTCACTGACACACACTGGTCACTGGTCACTGCAGAAGGGAGGGCTGCTGTCACTGACACACACTGGTCACTGCAGACGGGAGGGCTGCTGTCACTGACACACACTGGTCACTGCAGACGGGAGGGCTGCTGTCACTGACACACACTGGTCACTGCAGACGGGAGGGCTGCTGTCACTGACACACACTGGTCACTGCAGACGGGAGGGCTGCTATCACTGCCACACACTGGTCACTGTAGACGGGAGGGCTGCTGTCACTGACACATACTGGTCACTGCGGACGGGAGGGCTGCTGTCACTGCCACAGACTGGTCACTGCAGACGGGAGGGCTGCTGTCACTGACACACACTGGTCACTGCAGACGGGAAGGCTGCTGTCACTGACACACACTGGTCACTGCAGACGGGAGGGCTGCTGTCACTGACACACACTGGTCACTGGTCACTGCAGACGGGAGGGCTGCTGTCACTGACACACACTGGTCACTGTAGACGGGAGGGCTGCTGTCACTGACACACACTGGTCACTGCAGACGGGAGGGCTGCTGTCACTGACACACACTGGTCACTGCAGACGGGAGGGCTGCTGTCACTGACACACACTGGTCACTGTCACTGCAGACGGGAGGGCTGCTGTCACTGACACACACTGGCCACAGGTCACTGCAGACGGGAGGGCTGCTGTCACTGACACACACTGGTCACTGCAGACGGGAGGGCTGCTGTCACTGACATACACTGGTCACTGCGGACGGGAGGGCTGCTGTCACTGACACACACTGGTCACTGCGGACGGGAGGGCTGCTGTCACTGACACAGACTGGTCACTGCAGACGGGAGGGCTGCTGTCACTGACACACACTGGTCACTGCGGACGGGAGGGCTGCTGTCACTGACACACACTGGTCACTGCAGACGGGAGGGCTGCTGTCACTGACACACACTGGTCACTGCAGACGGGAGGGCTGCTGTCACTGACACACACTGGTCACTGCGGACGGGAGGGCTGCTGTCACTGACACACACTGGCCACAGGTCACTGCAGACGGGAGGGCTGCTGTCACTGACACACACTGGTCACTGCAGACGGGAGGGCTGCTGTCACTGACATACACTGGTCACTGCGGACGGGAGGGCTGCTGTCACTGACACACACTGGTCACTGCGGACGGGAGGGCTGCTGTCACTGACACAGACTGGTCACTGCAGACGGGAGGGCTGCTTTCACTGACACACACTGGTCACTGCGGACGGGAGGGCTGCTGTCACTGACACAGACTGGTCACTGCAGACGGGAGGGCTGCTGTCACTGACACACACTGGTCACTGGTCACTGCAGACAGGAGGGCTGCTGTCACTTCACGCACAGGAAGTCAATAGGTACATTGAACGCGATTAGTTGTTGGTGCTAAGTTTTCCTTCTTGCACGGCCGACTGTAATTGGTTGACTTTATGTTGAAGTCATCATTACGTTATATAACCTGTGCCATTTGTACTCGTAGCAGATCCTCTAATCTCGTTGATAATACATTATGTGTATGCATGGTTTAAAACGGCGCTATTGTGGGATAATTCAACAATTAGGAGAGGCACGTTCCAGTGGAAACATCAAGCCGACAAACTAGTCGGCTCTCTTATACATCAAGGCAACCGATTTATCTCAAGCATGTGCAGTGGGGCCGTTCATTTTTACACGAATGTCACATTTTCTTGGTGGCACACCTTTTCCCCGTTATTTCGGATACGCTGAGTCCAATGATATCAATAATATTTTGAAATACAAAATATTTAGGGGTCGTAAAAAATCGCCGAAAATTCCAGGTTTTGCTATAAATGCCCTAAAATCGCCCATCTTGTCTCCAAGATTTTACGAAACGAATTCATAATTTTCCTTGTAGCATACTGTTTTCCTGTTATTTAGACTATGGTGATTCCAGTGATATAATTTTTTTTAAAATCAGAAGATATTTAGGGGTTGAAAAAGTTAAACATTTCAGCTTTTTCTTTAAATACCTCCTTAATCGCCCATTTTATAACCGCGGTTTCACGTCACAAATATAATATTTTCGGCATGGCACACTTCTTCATAGTTAATAGGATTGTGCTTATTCCAAATATAGAAATACATTTTTCATTAAAAAAAAATACTTAGGGGTCGAAAAATCGCCAAATATTTAACACTTTTCTATAACCATCCCAATATCACTTATTTTGTCCCGGCGATATTACATGTCTACACTGTTTTGGTTCTTCCGGAAATGTAAATTAGATATATTTAAGCGGATACAACATAATTCTCATGTATTTCCCTTGTATTTAATCAGTTGCATGGTTATTTTCTCTTGTATAGGTATGTTTGGTTCTTTGGGACTCCATCACCATGCACGACGCTTACCGACACCGACACAAGTGTCTTTCTAAAGATTTTGTCGTATCAAGACAAAGGAAATTGTAACGTATTAGTAAAACATCAGTCGTGACATTGCATGTTTCAACACATAGCCTCTTGACAACAAATTTCCTCCCAAAATGACTTCGAATTGAAGTGATGCACACGTCCAGACTGGTTATTGATTCGACTCTGATTGAATCGATTTGAATCGTTCAATCAAAATCCCTTGAATCAAAGAAGAATCGATTCACCACCGGATTTTTTTTTGTATTCATGAATCATGATTGAATCAAAACCCGTATAGAAACAAGGCTGATTGAATAAAAAAGACTGTGCAATGCTATTTCAATGCATGGTGAGTCAAACGTGATTTGATCAAAACATGTTTTGATTCTTTGAATCGGAAAGAATCATTTATCAAAATGGTTATCCATGAATCAAACGGTGACTGAATCATTCATATTCCAAAATGAATCATGATTGAATCCTTCCAAAAAGATGAATCAATAACCAGTCTGCGACTCGTCACACATACGCTTACAGGCCCATTAGGGTTGACTTCTTGACCGTGGGCTCCTGCTTGCGATGGTACTAAGTACCCACCTTCAGTAAGAATATCGCTGCAAAGAGCCAGCACCAGTGTATAAGTCCGCAGCTACCAAAGATACTTGTTCAGCTCGGCTAGTGCTGTCATGGCCACATCTTCGTCCGCCACCTCATGGGTAGTGTAAGCTCAGGGGTGAAGCTTCTCCAGAAATGTGGGGGGGGGGGGGGAGCTGAGCTGGGGAAAATCGCGTAAAGTACCATCAAAATTCACAACAATGCAGGTTTCTCCACGGATTTGGCCCACTTCCTCGTCCAAGTTGGTTGGGGGGGGGGGGCTGAAGCCAAGTGGGGGGGGGGGGGGGGTGAAGCCCCTCAACTGAACAGGATCCTACAACCCTGGGAGTACCTACTGGTACAGGCATACTCATGGAAGACGGCGATCTCGGTGACAGGAGAAGAAAGCGATGCTGGAGTGTATAGAACAGTGTGATATACTGCGATACAATGCGCAGCTTTCCTTGAGATTCGCTGCAAAGCTCCAGCTGTGCCCGACAAAAGAAAAGCTTCAGGCAGTGAAGGATTTCGCAAATGAAGGTACGTATATCACATACCTTCATTTTATAGGTATTTTACTGCCTAAAGCTCAGGAGAAGGTGTACTAACAGTAGGGGAAGATGCCTAATTAGCGACCCTCTTAGCGGGAACGGCCGTACCTCTGAGTTTATCAGTGCTATAAACGACAAGAATATTCTGATAGACATAACATTTGTTTATGTAATGCAAAGGCAAACTCATGCAGACTCTTCTATATCCTATGCAATTTGTCATGATTTTCAATTTGGTGGACCCTTGCAAAAATCACAAATAGGGACATCAGTCTCTATTTGTGAACGTGTGTGGTCGCAAATAGGCTACAATGCTGACACAATGGACATTTTTTTTCCCGGTCGCTAAAAGGGAATACAGAAGGCGAACAGATCGCTAATATGGGAATGTGAGGTCCGACACGTTTCAGCTCCTTTAAATAACTGAAAGAACTGTAATTAAAATGTCCAATGAAAGGGGAGACCGGGGCATCAATTTTCACATTTACCTTCCTAGCCGTCGATTCGTGGAATATATTTGAAATCGGATACTTCTGTACGAAAAGTGTGGCTTTTCCCCACCAAAATACATATTCATTTTTACTCTAACGAAGTATAAATAGGTACAGCGACAATTTGTAGACAGCTCTGCAAGTGATGCATTTAACCCCGCATCCGTGGCAGGTTGCATCTATACCCCTGGAACGTATACAATCAAAACATACTCATATTTAAAAACCTTTGTATTGGTCTCTGTATTATATATCAATTTTATTCCCTAGTATAGCATATTTAAACGCCATATTTTATGTTTTACTAGATATTCCACGCTATTAATTATTGTTCGTTATTTATGTCATATTAACCTAACGTTGCAATCTGCCCCTTCAAAAACGATTCAACTTGCCCCATGCCCACTTTGATTTGTATTGAGCGCATACAATGGTGGAAGTTTAAGTAGTTCAGACAAGATCTCCTATCGTGTGAACGCCATAAGTATATGCTACGATAAGATTAAGTCCGCTTCACCACACCTGAAGTTGCAAAGAGTCCACTATATTTTGTATTTATTGGCAAATATTAACTTTATTCCTAAAAAAATCACTGTTTCGGCGTCTGCCAGATTAGCCAGCTTCTAACAGCGCTTATTTCGCCGTTGCAAATTGTTTGCGTATGCGTATTTCTTGTAGACCCACTGGCATTTCCACCTCTTGGGAAGTTTTTTTAGTTATAAGATCCGGCCTCCGACGCATTCAACCCGTGATGCATTCAGCTCCGGTCTCCCTATTCATCCTAATCATGTCTGTTTTCATATGATCACAGCAACACCAAGTGGTAAGAACAGGCTAGCAATGCACACGTTTGGCATAAGAAATGTGCCTGTTTGTATCGGAACTGGAGCCTTAACTGGAGCGTTCCTCTAGAACCATGTGAGGCCGGTTACGGGCTTAATTTATTCAAATACATATGAGTCACGTCACGTGACGTCACGTCAACCCGGGTCTGGTCGTCGCTGGCCACAGGGCATGTGGTGGACCTCGAGTCGCACCCCGGGAGTGGTGACGCCGTCATGGCTTGGGCCCTCCTCGCAGCTTCGCCCTGCGGGGATGTCCAATGGACAATCCAATGGACAATCCTTTAGAAAGCCACTTGTGTCGGTAAGGGTTATGCGTCGTGCATAGTGATGGAGTCCCAAAGAACTAAACATACCTAGGTATACAAGAGAAAATATCCATGCAACTGATTAAATAAAAAGGAAATACATGAAAATTATGTTGTATGCGTTTAAATATATCTAATTTACATTTCCGGAAGAACCAAAACAGTGCAGGCATGTAACCGGGACAAAATAAGTGATTTTGGGATGGTTATAGAAAAGTGTCAAATATTTGGCAATTTTTCGACCTCTAATTTTTTTTAAAATTAAAAATGTATTGCTATATTTGGAATAAGGACAATCCTATTAACTAGGCCATGTGTGCCATTTCGAAAATATTGTAATCGTGTCGTGAAACCGCGGTTACAAAATGGGCGATTATTGGGTGATATTTAAAAGAAAAAGCTGAAATGTTCAAAGTTTTTTGCGACCCCTAAATATCTTCCGATTAAAAAAAAATGATATCACTGGAATCAACATAGTCTAAATAACAGAAAAAAAACAGTACCTATGCCACAAGGAAAATTTTGAATACGTTTCGTATAATCGCGGAGACAAGATTGGCGATTTTAGGGCATCAGTGGAACAGTGAGCATCAGTGGCATCAGAGCCAAACCTGGAATTTTCGGTGATTTTTCGCGACCCCTAAATATTTTTATTTCGAAATTATTGATACCATTGGACTCAGCGTAGTCGAAATAACGAGAAAAAGGTGTGCCACCAAGAAAATGTAACATTCGTGTATAAATGAACCGCCCTAATGTGCCGTGTACACTCATACCGCGCATGAAAGTAACTTTGACCAACAAAGATGCAACACAACTGGCCGACCGCTGGAATCGATGCGATAACATCATCGAAACCACACACATCTCATTTGTACCTGGATACTTCCTTGTGACCCTCGGTGGTACTACCCATCCACAAATAAATTGTGATTCATTGGTAAATAATTTAGCACTCTAATACATATAGCGGCGACTATCAATATAGATGACTGGCCTATCTGTGAGTGACAGGGACGGGCTGTTTGTTTGTTTCTCTTCCTGTTACTTTCCCATGAATCGCCATCTGACAGCACTGTCAGTATCTCAATTAAGTTATTAATACCGTGTTATATTGACTCATCAGTTTAAATGTAAGATGCATTCAGTTCTGGACGACGCCTCGGATGCCGCGTCAAAAAAAGACAAGTCATGCCCATGACCTCCGGCAACACTTTCAGTCATGCCCATGACCTCCGGCAACACTTTCAGTCATGCCCATGACCTCCGGCAACACTTTCAGTCATGCCCATGACCTCCGGCAACACTTTCAGTCATGCCCATGACCTCCGGCAACACTTTCAGTCATGCCCATGACCTCCGGGAACACTTTAAATATAAGCTATTATTTGTCTTTAATTAGTTGGTCGAAATATTAGTGTGCGATGCTATATAAATGGACCGCAAGTCATCAAGCAGACAGCTATCTCCCTCTCGATGACGCTGCCCATATATAGCTGCTGATACACGCGTGATGAACACGGTTATAGTGTTCCTGTGTGCTCACGATGAGTACCACGGCAGGCAGCACTGACCTCTGACCTGACCTGACCGGCACTGACCCCTACCCTGACCTGACCGTCACTGACCTCTGACCTGACCTGACCGGCACTGACCCCTACCCTGACCTGACCGTCACTGACCCCTGACCTGCCCTGACCGTCACTGACCCCTGCCCTGACCTGACCGTCACTGACCCCTGACCTGACCTGACCGTCACTGACCCCTGCCCTGACCTGACCGTCACTGACCCCTGACCTGACCTGACCGTCACTGACCCCTGACCTGACCTGACCGTCTGAGTGTCCGGTGTGTCCCGGCCGATGGGAGGAGGTCTGTCCCGCGGCACTGACCCCTGCCATGACCGTCTGAGTGTCCGGTGTGTCCCGGCCGATGGGAGGAGGTCTGTCCCGCGGCACTGACCCCTGACCTGACCGTCTGAGTGTCCGGTGTGTCCCGGCCGATGGGAGGAGGTCTGTCCCGCGGCACTGACCCCTGACCTGACCGTCTGAGTGTCCGGTGTGTCCCGGCCGATGGGAGGAGGTCTGTCCCGCGGCACTGACCCCTGACCTGACCGTCTGAGTGTCCGGTGTGTCCCGGCCGATGGGAGGAGGTCTGTCCCGCGGCACTGACCCCTGCCATGACCGTCTGAGTGTCCGGTGTGTCCCGGCCGATGGGAGGTGGTCTGTCCCGCGGCACTGACCCCTGACCTGACCGTCTGAGTGTCTGGTGTGTCCCGGCCGATGGGAGGAGGTCTGTCCCGCGGCACTGACCCCTGTCATGACCGTCTGAGTGTCCGGTGTGTCCCGGCCGATGGGAGGAGGTCTGTACCGCGGCACTGACCCCTGCCATGACCGTTTGAGTGTCCGGTGTGTCCCGGCCGATGGGAGGAGGTCTGTCCCGCGGCACTGACCCCTGCCATGACCGTTTGAGTGTCCGGTGTGTCCCGGCCGATGGGAGGAGGTCTGTCCCGCGGCACTGACCCCTGCCATGACCGTCTGAGTGTCCGGTGTGTCCCGGCCGATGGGAGGAGGTCTGTCCCGCGGCACTGACCCCTGCCATGACCGTCTGAGTGTCCGGTGTGTCCCGGCCGATGGGAGGAGGTCTGTCCCGCGGCACTGACCCCTGTCCTGACCTGACCGTCTGAGTGTCCGGTGTGTCCCGGCCGATGGGAGGAGGTCTGTCCCGCGGCACTGACCCCTGTCATGACCGTCTGAGTGTCCGGTGTGTCCCGGCCGATGGGAGGAGGTCTGTCCCGCGGCACTGACCCCTGCCCTGACCGTCTGAGTGTCCGGTGTGTCCCGGCCGATGGGAGGAGGTCTGTCCCGCGGCACTGACCCCTGTCATGACCGTCTGAGTGTCCGGTGTGTCCCGGCCGATGGGAGGAGGTCTGTCCCGCGGCACTGACCCCTGCCCTGACCGTCTGAGTGTCCGGTGTGTCCCGGCCGATGGGAGGAGGTCTGTCCCGCGGCACTGACCCCTGCCCTGACCGTCTGAGTGTCCGGTGTGTCCCGGCCGATGGGAGGAGGTCTGTCCCGCGGCACTGACCCCTGTCATGACCGTTTGAGTGTCCGGTGTGTCCCGGCCGATGGGAGGAGGTCTGTCCCGCGGCACTGACCCCTGCCATGACCGTTTGAGTGTCCGGTGTGTCCCGGCCGATGGGAGGAGGTCTGTCCCGCGGCACTGACCCCTGCCCTGCGTCACCTGTTGACTCGGCCGCTGACATTTCACCCGTGCCAACTCCAACAGAAAGCTCCACCCATCACACCGACTGCATGCAGACGGTCTGTAGTCTGCAGTCTGCACTCCGCAGTCTGCAGTCTGCACTCAGAGGTCTGTTTTTTAATACCAGTCGGAAGGTTCAGAGAAGTGGATGAGATTCGGCCAAAACGTCCGAGAGACGATTGTTTGTGGTTATGTCATACCCATTTCAAGAACTGTGTGTTGATTTGAGTTGCATTTTTGTTTGACGTGAAATATATCTTTAGTTAGTTGATTCATCGAAGCAAGGTGCAACTTCAGGAATATTCTTACAATGTACTACTTAAAACCGAAATATGGGGTTTGGCAAACTTTCCGGAAGGAGATAAGTAACTAATATAATGTTCGAGTGACTCACCGTTCATTAACGACTGTCTACCAACAGCCTTTCCTAGCTATTAGCAACAAGCGTCCGTAACCCAACGAAACTTTATCATACTACGTCGGCCTGCGTCGGTCTAGTACGATATAATTATTACAGGAATATTGTATTGCTGATTGCAACCATTAGTATGCGCATATATTGTTGCTTATCTCCAGACCCTCGGTAAGCACAAAAGCCAATTGCCTCAGGTTTTGAAACGTACCGTGGTGATTGTATCGAACTTGAAAGGCAGTACGGTTCGTAACCGTTCCCACCGAACATCAGCCTGGTCATTTTGACTCTGTTATCCTACGCCATTCCTTAAGCATCACCGAACCATGGCCAACACAATCGGCTCTCGTAGATCACAGGGCTGCTGTAAGTTTTACGGCCACCGCCATCGTCTGACCCCTTTGAACTCCTGGCGCACACAGATCGGCAACTTCCTTTGTTAACCCGCGCCGTGCCGGGGGGGGGGGGGGGAGGGCTTAGACGCCCCACCAAGGTTTTTCGAGGATAGCGGGAAAAGGGTGACGCGCAGAGCCGCCGTTTTTGGCACAGGTGTTCGGGCATCAATTACCCACATTGCGTATGTTTACCTCGAGTCATCTCAGCTCAGGTCATCAGGCCAGGTCACGTGACCCCACCTCCAAAAACGTTTGTGGTCATACCAGTCACAGTTTTTGACCGATCGGTATCAAACTTACAGAATTTCATAAGGTCATAGGTAGCTACAATTCGTGTATCTCGGATTTTTTTTTTATATCGGTGACCTAAGGTGAGATGATGTATTTGCACCTTCAACAAAACCGCCGGCAGGTAATCAAACAGTAGACGACAGGGGCCTTTCAGTGCCGCCCCACAAACCAGACTGCCCCCGCTCTCCCGACTCTCTCCGATCTCACATCTCCCCGCCCGTCACATGACTCATAGCTGAACAGCTACAGGTCCGTCACGGGAAACCGCGGCCAGGACCGTCACGGGCCGCCAACATGGGCAGTTAAGGTGATGGGTTACACTGCCACCTGTTGCCGTTCCCATGCGACGCGGACGGCCCGACCAGTCAGGCCACACATACATCACGACACACTTAACTATTCACTACATAAGGTCTGGTCAATTTCGTGACATCCCCAGTATAAGTCAATGGGAAATATTAAAATGCTTCCTATTCCGAGGATATGCATGATATCCGTCCAATTCCTCCGGGATCATGTTATCATAGGCCATCTTGATGATCCAGGTGCAATTGTGTTCAGTGATCCCTACAAGGTCAGCTGAGGTCATCCGAGGTCACAACACCTGTTTGTCAATAACTCTCGAAAGAATACAGATATAGCAGTGCAACTGGCACGAAGGTGTTTGTATCGTAGAGACACGTCTCCCAATATGCAACATAACCTACTTGGGTCACCACTTATCCTTGACCTGATGTCAAATTTATAAGTTGACCTAACCTAGTCACCATTAATATGATTGGAAGCGCCTTGATGAGACAAACATGATGGCGTCAACATCATTGCCTTATCTTTATTAGCTAAAAAGTTATTTGCGAAAACTGTTTTGCCCCCAAAAATGCCTTTTTGACCTTTGATGACCTCTGGACTCTGGACTAAACTATTGACCTGATCTAACATTTCAGGACACCTTGTCGATTGCATTTTTGCAAGGGCTTTCGATTTTTTCTCTCTCTCGTTTGTTCCTAGCTATCATATTTGGCTCCTGAGATATTTGGGGGTTTCTGGGGAGGGAAGTCCTGAAACTGGAAAAATCTGACTTTGATGACCTCTGCCTCTGGTGACCTCAAAATTGACCTAAGAGAAGAAAAAAAATGACTGAAATCGTTTCAAAATGATTTTTGACTAGCTTTCGAACGGTATTTTCGGGTTTTGTCTACGTCCCATAGGAGCCGAGTTCGAGGGGGGCGTCGACCCCCCAACCCCCAACCCCCCCCCCCCAACCCCACCCCGGCATGGCGAAGGTGGCGCCGAGCACCGGTACGGCGCAGGTTAAGCGGGCCCTGCAGGTGAGCTGCACCCCGTCGTTTGGCGCGGGATCAACATGTGATGATACTCATCACGAGCTCGGCCTGGCGTCCTGTCTGGCGTACGGTTACCGCCCTTTGTGGTGGCCAACGGACGGTCAGGCGCTGGAGAGGGTGCTCTGACTCAGTCAAAAGCCACTAACCTGCACCAGACGCGACTAAAACCACAACTCGCACCAGACGGGTCCATAAAGCAGTGAGCTCATGAGCCGCCCGTGACTGCCGCGGTACTTCAGCCGAACAGCCACCTCCTCTCCCTCCCCCCCTAAGACACACACCACTTCTGACAGCTACCCCCCCCCCCCCCCCAACTACTGTGTATCTGCAGCCTCCTGGGACTTACAGCTTCCTCGACAGGCCGCCTTCCCGGCACAGTACGTCTGAAGCCCGTTACACCGCTGACACCTGACAGCCCACCTGAGACCAACACCAGCCCTGACATCTGTTCTGCCGTGCCGCCGTCCGTCACCCCAGCCATCGGTCTCACCACCCCCGCCCGCTGAGAGGCCGTGAGAGACCGACACAATGGCCGCATCTGTATAGCCGGCCCCGGGGGCGGCGCTGCCGAGTCGCTGTAAATACGGTCGCCTGCACGGCCGAGGCTGCCAGCGCTGGCTCCTTTGTAAACCAGCCACTCGTGTGTTTAGCTGCGGCCGGCCGCCACCCGACCCACTCCGAAATACACGGCCGGTGACGGCCCGCAGACACGGGCCGCAGGAGGAGTCACAGAGCGGCAGGACTCACGGGGCAGCAGGAGGACTCACGGGGCAGCAGGAGGACTCACGGGGCAGCAGGAGGAGTCACAGAGCGGCAGGACTCACGGGGCAGCAGGAAGACTCACGGGCCGGCAGGAGGAGTCACAGAGCGTCAGGACTCACGAGGTGGCAGGAGGACTCACGGGGCGGTAAGATGACTCACGGGGTAGCAGGCGGACTCACGGGGTAGCAGGAGGACTCACGGGGTGGCAGGAGGATTCACGGGGTGGCAGGAGGACTCACGGGCCGGCAGGAGGAGTCACATAGCGGCAGGCCTCACGGGGAAGCAGGAGGACCCACGGGGTGGCAGGAGGAGTCACATAGCGGCAGGACTCACGGGACAGCAGGAAGACGGGGTGGCAGGAGGACTCACGGGGTAGCAGGAGGACCCACGGGGTGGCATGAGGACTCACGGATCGGCAGGCGGGATCACGGGGTATCAGGAGGACTCACGGGGCAGCAGGATGACTCTCGGGGTGGCAGGAGGACTCACGGGGTAACAGGAGGACTCACGGGGTGGCAGGAGGACTCACGGGCCGGCAGGAGGGATCACGGGGTAGCAGGAGGACTCACGGGGCAGCAGGAGGACTCACGGGGTGGCAGGAGGACTCACGGGGTAGCAGGAGGACTCACGGGCCGGCAGGAGGGATCACGGGGTAGCAGGAGGACTCACGGGGCAGCATGATGACTCACGGGGTGGCAGGAGGACTCACGGGTAGCAGGAGGACTCACGGGATGGCAGGAGGACTCACGGGGTAGCAGGAGGACTCACGGGGTGGCAGGAGGAGTCACATAGCGGCAGGACTCACGGGGCAGCATGAGGACTCACAGGTAGCAGGAGGACTCACGGGGTGGCAGGAGGACTCACGGGGCAGCAGGAGCGTTCAAGGTGGCAGTCATCTCATAAGACTGTTGGTAGCTTCAGGTGCTTGGTGCATGTGTGCAAGATATTGCAGAGTACCCAATCAGTCAAGTGCAGTTATGTGAAAATAGTTGCTGAATGCATCATACTTAAAGGAAATAGTTCACCTTCGGAAATTTTTCAGAACACGATTTTATTATATTTTTTAATACAGTTTCTTTTTTTCTTTTTAAAAATGGTCCTACATCGCGCCAATTCAGGACAGAAGGTTGTACATTATTGATTTTATGGTGTGCGTTATTGGTCTGCGCATGCTCCATGGCAGTGCTGGCACTTTCAGACGGTACGGTACATCATATATGCGCCGTATTCCTTCGCCAAAAAGTCAAATACCTTCGGCTGGAGAGTCTTTTCAGCCAAGAAAAGTTTCAGATAAGGATTTCTCAACACGGGCTACAAAACTGCTATTTCAGTTCAAAACCCATGTTGAAGGTGAACTATTTCCTTTAAAGGGAATGATTCACCGTTGTATTGGTTTTGAACTGAGATAGCCATTATCTTTCATCTTTGGCCGTTATTGAAATGTCGAAAATAGTAAGGTCATTTCCCCCAAAAATTATCCGTTTTTAAGCAATTTAATTTATAATTTGCAAAATGGGGTCTAGGCTAGTCCCGCCGCTGATTGGCTGACAGCCACTTCAATATTGTTGGTCCTGGAAGTCAGGCGACTTGTATTTCTCGAACCTTGGCGAATACGATGCAAACAACGGCCAACGCGATAGGTTGCGGTACAAGTTGAAGTTTATCACGTTATTTGAAGTCTCAGTTATGGATTGAAACAGAGTACAGATTTTCACGACTGTAGAATTATCTCTCTCCTCTGCTGGGGGGGATAACTGTGGGATTCACTGATGTGCCCGTATCGCATAACGCCCATATTTGTTGATCAACCAATATGGGCGTTATGACTTATGCAACACGGGCACAATGCACACATAAAACCCTTGCACCCGTTGCCAACCCACAGCTCGCCTCTCAGCCATATCTTCGGTATCCCTGCGAAACGAATCATAAATCATCCCAATCCAAATAGGAAGTCACCTGAGCCCATAGGCGTACACAGGGGGGGGGGGGGGGCAAACGGGGCAATTGCCCCCCCCCCCCCCTGGAGGTCTGTACGTGCTCCCTGCGGTCGAAAACAAGTTTTTAAAGGAAACAATTGTGAAAATATGCCCTTTTAAAAATATAGTGGTCTAAATTCGGTGAGTTTTTTGGTGGGGGTACTTTATGCCCCCCTGAGCAAAATTGCCCCTTCCTGGAGTGAATCCTGGGTACGCCTGAGCCTATCTCTGGCTGCACAGGATGCACAGTTGCAGCCGGCAGCCACACACTGCACAAACTGTGTACCACCACCGCCACCGCTTCACGGTGAGCAACTGCTACAGACAGGCAGCTATAAACACGGCACTCTCATCGCAACAGTAAACACGACTTTAGCAACAACAGCAACATCTGAGGGATTTGGCGGCGTCTGGAGCTCGGCCGCTGCCGCCGGGCGCCGCTCCCTCGTGAATGTCATGCACTTCAAAGGCCGTGTCCTATTCCCGCCGGGCCGTATAAATACTGGGGCGGCGTGCAGCGCGCAGTTTCGTCAGTGCCCAGAGCTGCTGCCAATGTGTTCAGGCGGCGGAGAGGGGCGGAGCGACAGGCCAGAGGCAATACCGCCGGGACAACCCTGCAGATATAGTCCCACTGGAGGTCCTGTAATCCCTTCAATCGCCACTGGACGGTCCTGGGAACAGTCAACACTGGACGGTGCTGGGATCACCCCCCGAACGGTGCTGGGATCACCCCCCGAACGGTCCTGGGATCACCCCCGAACGGTCTTGGGATCACCCCCGAACGGTGCTGGGATCACCCCCGGACTGTCCTGGGATCACCCCCAAACGGTCCTGGGATCACCCCCGAACGGTACTGGGATCACCCCCGAACGGTCCTGGGGTCACCCCTGAACGGTCCTGGGATCACCCCCGAACGGTGCTGGGATCACCCCCGAACGGTGCTGGGATCACCCCCGAACGGTCCTGGGATCACCCCCGAACGGTCCTGGGATCACCCCCGAACGGTCCTGGGATCACCGCTGAACGGTCCTGGGATCACCGCTGATCGTCCCGGGGATCCCTCTCCCATCACCGCTGGCCCGCCGTCTGCCCGGGGATCACCGCTGATCGGCCCTGGGCTCCCTCTCCCATCACCGCTGGCCCGCCGTCTGCCCGGGGATCACCGCTGATCGGCCCTGGGCTCCCTCTCCCATCACCGCTGGCCCGCCGTCTGTTTACCTTCCCGCCGCACCTCTGCCCACACCTCTCTGGAAATGTAGCTACAATCGAGGGACCAGAAAAACAAGGCCGCGCCCTGCACCTGCCAGCCCCAGCCTCACATGAGAGCGGGTACGATTTGTGTGGTGTATAACAGCGGGTAACATCGGGTCGCTTCCTGCGTCCTTCAGGAGACTTCAATGGGTGCACGCACACCACTCACTGCACACTGTCGGGGGGGGGGGGGGGGTGTCGTTCCGCAGCGGGTCGCCCGACTCTGACCGTCACGAGGCCGGGCGGACCGTCACGCGGGTCCCACCGGTGCGTGAGAGGGCGTATGTGGGCGGCTGTGGGCGGCTGTGGGCGGCTGTGGGCGGCTGTGGGAGGCAGTAGGAGAGGGGCGGTACGGGTGTGTGGGCGGTAAAGCAGTGGTGCCGGTACGCCTCACGGCAGTCGGAGATGAGGCCACACGATTCCAGCTGCGCTTTATGTCGAAAGTGTTTCGGGCTTTATGTAGACTTCCCCGGGTCTCTCAGGTCTCGTAAACAACTAATAAGTTTCAATGATCATTCATTACGCATACTTTGTATACATCATGATCCCCACCTACCTGCTTGTTTCATTTAATTCGGAATGAATATATTATAATATTTTAGCAAGTAGGCATGATTTTACCTTTGCTATTTGATTAGCAGCTGTGGGATACTTACGGTCAGATGGCGCCGGCTTGGGCAAAATACAATCTTCTTTAGTAGGTCGATTTATAGAGAAGTACTCTCTTTTATACTTCTGTCTCGAGCAGCATTGCCCCATGATGGTCTCCTCTTAGGCCTGCGACCTGAAACGGCAAAAACGCCTGAGATTTGCACCGTTTGCTGAAACATTTGCACTTATTGCCATTATTTCTGTTTAGATGTTAAACTAAATGAGCGTTATCGTATTCAGGTTAAATGCAACAGATGAATGTCTCGTATTGACAAACACTGCTGCTCACTTCCTTCGCGTATACCAATGGCGACCACACAACTGGTAAAACTCGTCGTTGCTCCTCTGTATGGGCACAATACCAGCACAAACCCAGCACAGTACCAGCACAGCCCCAGCACAGAGCCTGACGGAGGAGCCAATGCAGCTAAGTCCGTTCCCTAGGGAGGGCGGTCATCACAGGGCGGCCCGGCCCGCTGCCCGGCCGGCCGGCCGGCTGGCGGTGCTCCAGACTCCAGACAGGACCATCGTGTGCCACATTGCAGTGTCAGCCTCGCGGTCAGCCGGCACCAACGACCCCGGACAGCTGCACTGCGCCAGCTCTCTCAGCTCTCAGCGCGGCGCAGGAATGCCGCGGCCGCGCCACAACTGGCGATGTGTGACGCCGGACAACGGCCAGCACAACCTCAAGCAAAATAGCGAATATTGAATGTGTTCTGGATGCGTTCATAGAAATTGACCTGTACGTCTTATGTGTATACGGCAAAAGGTACAATACTTTTGAATGTTTAGCAGCTCTATAAGTGTAGCAGACAAATGGTCATCATGGAGAACCTTATACAGCTGCGATGCGCGACATGTGTCAATTTGTTAATTAGAAACGTCAAATTATCTTTTAAAAAAAATGCAGCATGGGATAAGTCGAATAGGCATGCCTACATGATACTCCATGCAATTATGTCCTTGTTCCAGTGTTAGGATGTCGAATATCATACAAGATAAAACAACTTTGAACTTCACCCGCCAACGCCATTGCATCTGACATCATCATCATCATCATCATCATCATTGCAATGTCTCCACGGGGATTGAGACGCCGTGACGACAAATAACTCGGTTTTAATAACTCGGTAACTTGGCTCCTCTCGCCTTGGCGATGCTGTCTATTTAGGTGGGTGGAGTTTTGAGATATAAAGCTAATATTGTTGTTTTTAGTTGTTTGGCATCACGAACAGTGTGTGAGAAGAAACAAATACCTATATAAAAAATGAAGAAAATTACGGACAATATTTGGCATGCGAAATGGACGTAGGAACGTCACGGGAAGTGTGTGTGTGTGTGGGGGGGGGGGGGGGGGGGGGGGCAGTGGAACTTTGATCTTGTCTTGATAAACCAAACCCCTATGCAAAATTTCTTTGCAGATTTGGGCTCCTCTCGCCTTGGCGAACCGTTTGCCACCTAAACGTTTCTTTACATAGCAAAGGAAAATATTTTAGCAACAAATTTGCCCGAAAAAGTGTGTGTGTGTGTGTGTGTGTGTGTGGTGGGAGGGGGGATGGAGGGGGGGGGGGGGGGGTGTTCCTATGCGTATGGCATGCGGAAATGAGAGCAAGAAACACAAGTGATGTGCTTATCCAACGGAGGAAAAAGTCAAAAGTGAATACTTTTACTTTTCTAAAGCGTTACAAAAGAGTGATAACCAAGAAGAGCTACTTATTGCTGAACAGGCTTAATAACCACCGTCTCTTTGGTTCTTGGATCACTGTTAGGTGGCTTGGATTTCATGTTTAGCGGCACTATCCAGCAGCTCAATAGGTACGCTATCTACCATACCACACCATACGTTGATCGATAATTTAGAGCAGGTCACTAGACCTGAAGACCGTGGTCTCGTCGAGCTCCGGACGTGGTGTACAGTGCGTCAAGACCGCCGTCTCGTCGAGCTCCGGACGTGGTGTACAGTGCGTCAAGACCGCGGTCTCGTCGAGCTCCGGACGTGGTGTACAGTGCGTCAAGACCGCGGTCTCGTCGAGCTCCGGACGTGGTGAACAGTGCGTCAAGACCGCGGTCTCGCCGAGCTCCGGACGTGGTGAACAGTGCGTCAAGACCGCGGTCTCGCCGAGCTCCGGACGTGGTGAACAGTGCGTCAAGACCGCGGTCTCGTCGAGCTCCGGACGTGGTGAACAGTGCGTCAAGACCGCGGTCTCGCCGAGCTCCGGACGTGGTGAACAGTGCGTCAAGACCGCGGTCTCGCCGAGCTCCGGACGTGGTGAACAGTGCGTCAAGACCGCGGTCTCGCCGAGCTCCGGACGTGGTGAACAGTGCGTCAAGACCGCGGTCTCGCCGAGCTCCGGACGTGGTGAACAGTGCGTCAAGACCGCGGTCTCGTCGAGCTCCGGACGTGGTGAACAGTGCGTCAAAACCGCGGTCTCGCCGAGCTCCGGACGTGGTGAACAGTGCGTCAAGACCGCGGTCTCGTCGAGCTCCGGACGTGGTGTACAGTGCGTCAAGACCGCGGTCTCGTCGAGCTCCGGACGTGATGTACAGTGCGTCAAGACCGCGGTCTCGTCGAGCTCCGGACGTGGTGAACAGTGCGTCAAGACCGCGGTCTCGTCGAGCTCCGGACGTGGTGAACAGTGCGTCAAGACCGCGGTCTCGTCGAGCTCCGGACGTGGTGAACAGTGCGTCAAGACCGCGGTCTCGCCGAGCTCCGGACGTGGTGAACAGTGCGTCAAGACCGCGGTCTCGCCGAGCTCCGGACGTGGTGAACAGTGCGTCAAGACCGCGGTCTCGCCGAGCTCCGGACGTGGTGAACAGTGCGTCAGTCAGCGTCCGGGATGACGTGGTGTATGTCAGCCCAGTGCTTGGCGAGGCGCGACTTGAACTGGCAGTCCGCTCTCACGTTGTTTTATAGCCTTGGCTCTCGCCACCTCGGCGGGGAGACTGTTCCAGTCGTTGACTGTCCTGACGCTGAAGGCATGCCGGCGGACCCTGGACACCGCTCTTGGCTTGGCCAGCTTCCAAAGATGACCGCTGGTGTGCCTGTTCTCCGATGCGGCGAACAAGTTCGTCGGGTCTAGGTCGACTCCTATTAGCTGTAACTGTTTATAACGACGTTCACTATGAATAGAACGTTATGGAATATTTAATATTTTATGCTCGAGCTAGTTCATATATGGGTAGACAAATAATAAATTGTACGCTCCCTCGTCTGCCTGCCTGCCTGCCTAAGCACATATGCGTTTCAACTGGTGTGGGTATGTAAATACATATGCATTATACAGTGGCCTTATAATGTACGGTACAACAATGTTCCGAATCACAACATTTACATTTCGAACATGTCGTGTTTGTTGCCGCAGTGCATGTTGCTGGTGTCTCAATGTGTATCGTCAATATGCTATTGTAAAATTAGGTGTTGCATAAAATTGTGAGCAGAATCGATGCCTCGATACGAGTTATGTTGATTCCGCGAAGCCTCCTCTCATTGTAGTCGCGCAACACAGCAGCCGATTGTCGCGAGACAAATTAGTTAAATGACCAGTAGGTAGTTAAATGACCGTCGACCGACAATAAGCATGCGTGGCACATTAGTTGCGTAATTTGTGACGTGCTGTGGTCCAACAAGCAATATTGACCCTGCCAATGACAATTCCTCTTATCCCCCCCCCTGATGTTTAGCTATACTGCCCGGGACGCCCGGGACGCCCGGGACGCCCGGGACGCCCCTCGTTGCCGTCAGGTGCGGGCACGCTGTTGACTGAACGGCCAGTGACTTTACGTGGTCCTGCCATGCCACCCAGATCGGACCACGGCGATCCGTTTAACTCTATCGGCTATACCCGGTCCATAGCCGGCCCAGCCTGCAGACGGACCAGTTGCAACACAGGTGCAGCGTACAGTGCAGGCCAGCGTATATGGCAACGTACGACAACACACCCGGTCCTGCCCGGCTCGGCCTCTCCGTGTGGTGACGTCAGCAGCAGACAGCGCGGGACGGGCAGGGGTGCGGAGGACATTCGGATCGCTTACCTGGTGGATATCCGACCCGGACCGACCTGCCGCCGCCCACCACACCGCACCGCTAGAGTGGTCCGCACCACACGGATCACCGCACTAACCCCGCAGAGGCATGGGCGGCGGCGGCGGCGGCGGCGAAGCCAGGTGGCGGCACGGCCAGCTGATTTGGGCGGCTGGCGGCGGCGGCGGGGCCGCCCATACGGTCGCCAAGCGGCCCACAGTCACGGCCACACTGAGCAGTGAGAGGCGTGGGTGGGATGGTGGGATGCGCTGAGGTTACCCGGATAGCGGCGCCTCGCACCAGACCGCGCTGTGTCGCTGTCGACACCGCCGACACACCGCGGCAGCCGGGCAAGTGGCAGCTATTGTTTGCATGCAGTCGGGTTACTAAACACACCGCGGCCTGCAGCTAGACGTGTTGGTCGGGAAGTTGGGCTGAACAGGAATTTCGATTGAACCCGATTTCGGCTGGCCGGCCGCAAATGATCCAGTTGGCGGCGGTGGTGGTGGGGGGGGGGGGGGGGGCAGCTACCTCTCCTGCTCACCCCTGTAATGCAGGTACCATGCATACTTATATTTACATTTTCACAACGGACTTCGAGCGAGACTTCTCGTAGCTTGTTCAGTTGTTTACCAATTGAATGCTCCTTGCATCATATTTGTATTTCCATGGTGGCGCACAGTTGTTGCTTTGCATGACCTGTCAGTCGATACCACAAATATAACAACGTTCAAGCACAATATATGAATGGCGGACAACATGAATACATTATTTGTTAATGTCGGTCCGAGCTGGAGGCGCAAGGTCCGCCCCCATCGCTCCCTACTCGCTTGCCGAGAGTGGGTGCATGCTCCTTTTCGCTGCACCCTGTCGGTCGGAGTGCCCTACACGGCATGATTACCGAGCGGGCGGGAAGCGCCCGTGAGGTTTGTCGTCAACTTGCTATAGACAAATTTACATTTGATCCGGCCCGAACCGGCCCGACCCGGCCCGACCCGGCCATACAGACGCTTTTCGGAAGCTAATAACTTTGCAACCACTGCTCCGATTTAGATCGGGTTTTCACCATTAGATAGGACCATCAAATCAATTTTGATTGTGTTATGGTGCGTTCCGATAGGGGTGGTACCACAGCGCGTGGCACCCGCAGACGTCGAAATGAACAAAAATCATTCTTGATAAAAAATGGCTTGATTTATTAATGGCATTCGTTTTGTATACGCTGAAGCATGCAGCGCTCAGAACGTACTCCCTTTTGGCGGATTCGAGAAAGGAGATCATGTACAATTTAATACAACTTAATTTTTATGTTGGCATGCATGGAGGCCCGGCAAATTTTATGGAGGACTAAAAGGACTAGAAGGACTATGTGTTACTACCACGTGCGCTCCCGTACCGTTTCATATTTCAAACCTGTTTTAGCTTTACCAGTGCGCACCCGCTCGGTCATCGCCCAAAAAGGCGTTTTACTAGTCTTTAGTATGCGAAGCTCCCCGGCTCGCGGTGCTGACGGCCTCTGCATCCGCATCCTGAAGCTCGCCTTTAACTCCATCGGCCACATCCTTCTCTTCCTCATCAACTCCTGCATCACGACCAACGACGTACCTGCCTCCTGGAAAAATTCCCTTGTGCACCCAATTCATAAGTCCGGCGATCCTTCAGATCCTTCCAACTTTCGCCCAATCTCAATACTTCCAGTCATAGAAAAAATAGTGGAGCGGGCGGTACAACGCCAGCTCTATTATTACCTATTATTACCTGCCATCCAACCATCTCCTTGCTCCTACCCAGCACGGGTTCCGCCCGCGGAATTCTACGGAGACGGCGTGCACATGCATCACTGACCACATCTCTCGGCTGTTGACTTTGGCAAAATTTCACTTCTTTGTCTGATTGACTTAGTAAATGCTTCGACGTCATTCACAATGGTAAACTTTTAGACAAGCTTCAGACTCTCAGTACCTATAGATACTTCCTGGTTCAAAAATTACCTGCACAGTCACACACAGAGTGGCTGTGTGTCACTCTGTGTCTGAATGCGAGGTCAGCATGGCCCACTGACTCTGATGGCAAGGTCAAAATTTCCGCACCACGCTCTATAAGCCAAGGGGTCTTTCAGGGCTCATCTATCAGTCATATTCTCTTCTGCGCGCTTTATAATGACCCGAGTCTTCATGCGGCGGATGCGCTTGTGGTGTAATATGCCAATGATACTCAGATCATGATTTCGGAACCTAAATCTTGCTTGCCAGCGTTTATCGCCCGCATGGAGTCGGCTCCCGCTTCTCTCGGGGATTGCTTTAATTGCAATGGTCTTAAAGTTAACGTAACGAAGTTCGAACTCCTAACCATCGGCTCACGACAAAATTTGCGCTCACTTCCTCAGTTCACTATCAAATTTCGCGATACCTCTCTGGTACCTCGCTCTGAGACACGCAACCTGGGTGCCATCTTTGATCAGCACCTCACCTGGGACGCTCGTGTGTCCGCCCTCTCTCGTAAATGCTGCGGCATCCTTGTCAGCCTCTCCCACATCCGTCGTTACCTCCCGTCAGAAATCCTCCCCGAAATCGTCACTGCCCTAGTGTTCTCTCATATTCGTTACTGTTTGATCGTGTACGGAAGCGGCTCCGCAAAACAAAAACTCCACCGCATTCAGAAACTCATCAACTTTGCAGCACGAGTCGTTTCCTGAAAACGCAAGTACGACCGCGTTTCCGGTGTGCGAGACGCACTGGGGTGGCTTGACGCTCCCAACCGCTTCCTCTACCAAACCCTCTGCCTTCTCCACAAAGTCTGCCGCACCGCTGAGCCGGAGAGTCTCGCCGGCCTGTTCACCACCAACTGTGACAGACCCGCTCCAGTCACGGCCCACCCGACAGGACCGCCTCCTATTCATACCTCAGGTCGGGGCGGAGACCGGCAGGCGACGTTTTGCCTACCGCATGCTGCACAGAGCACGAACCAACTGCCACGCGACTTTGACGGCAGGTCTGTCAGCAAATTTAAAAGAGAGTTGAAGTGTAGACTTCTATCATCGAATACCTGAACCTGATTTGCAATCAATACTGTGTGTGAGCGTATGTATGTGTGCGCGTGTTTTTACTGTATGTCGTAGTGTATCCAGTGTTGCCTCCTGATCTGTTTTGACTAACAACTGTAAAAACCACACTCGTGTGGATAGTTCGTGTTTTTACAATACAATACAATACACCCAACAACAGTCTGAAATATGACCCCCCCCCCCCCGCGCCCCGCTACAAGACAAGAAGCCCGCAAGATGTTTCCACTGCTGAGTGACTCACAACTCTCGAGTTGTGAGTGACTCACAACTCACAACTCTCTCGTATTCACTATCCAGTATCCGGTGAAGTGGGTGGTAACTGAATCAAGTCGTCTGATCTCTTCTAACCAGCTCTAGTGTCACAGCTCACAATAGTGCCAATTGAAATACACGATGAAGCTTGCAGTGGCCCGGCAGCAGCAATTGCTCTCAGAGTTACGTTGCGACGCAGCAGAGTGGAGATGCAAAGATGCATCCGTCAGTTGAAAAGGCTGCTGAACTTCAACCGTTTGATAAGTTTTTTGGCTTCAGTCAGAATTGGGTGCTTAAATAAGTTAACGAAAAAAAGGTATTATAATGTAGAATAGAACAATCGTCGAAACATTAAATATACCTACCTATGGTCTATGATAGTCTTTCAAACACAATCATTGACTTCTATGGAAAATTCATGTTTCTTTTTGTTAGTTTTACAAAATCGCACGGTCGCTCACGAATGCCACTAAAAAGAGCAATGGAATGCAAAACCTAATTCAGCCGGAGGCGGAGCGCCGCCGGAGTCCAACAAGCGATCGAAAACGGGCTCAGGTCATGCATGTCAGGGACCCGCAGTTGCTATGGTACACACTAAGGTTCGGCTTATTTTCTCCTCTAGCGTATGTTTGACGGCGAATTAAGGAACGACCACATATGCATTCAAACCGCATTACTCAGAGCTTCCAATTGATATATTGACGCATTGGCTCACCTTATCCATTGGCTGCTTTTAAGCAAAAATCCGTTTATAGCGCTTTGCGGTGGTAAAAATAGATTTCCCTTAAAATCAGCCGATGGATAAGGTAGGCCAATGCGTCAATATATAAATTCGAAGCTCTCAGTATTGCGGTTTGAATGCATATACGGTCGTTGTTTAATTCGCTGTCAAACATACGCTAGAGGAGAAAGAAGCCGGACCTTAGTGCGTACCATAGCAACTGCGGGGGGGGGGGCGTACCTATGTATGTATGATATTTGGGGATATCTCACGATTCAAAGAGCACTTAGCGGAGCTGAACTGTTATCAGATTGTAGCTTAGTGGATTATACATTGATTTGAGGCACACAATCATCCCGGTGCGGTGTCTAGCGAGCACGTGACGCGTGCTCAAAGTTCCTATAGGTTTAACAAGGGGCGGCCGAAGTTTCCGAACGTTAAAAAAACTGCCCAAAATGGTTACAATCTCGGACACATATCTCGCCAACCTTAGGTCGGATCGGGATGAAACTGGTACACTTTTGTAGAGGAAAGAACGGTGAATAGTGTCATGTGGGTCTCCGCGTAAGACGGGGCGCACGCGCCAGTAAGCATTGACTGTGGATCCGTCGATTTTCGGGCGTTTTCAGTTTTTTTAATTCACATCTCGGGAACCAAAAAGGCCACCCTATGAAACCAACCTCATAGCGTAGATGAATGTCTCTTCTGCAAATGTTATGTACATTGAGGCTGTTCGGCTGATGGCTTTGTCAATTATTGAGTTGAAAGCATATCATTTTACGTCTTGGATGTCCAACCAGCTTAATCACTCCCTGGACAGCAAACGGAGCGGTATTGTTCACTGAAACATACGCCATTGAAAAGTCCGGGCAATTTTATATCATATCCACCAAGGGCCGGCGCCACATATTTTCGGTTGGGGAAGAAGCTTTTCAAGAAAAAGGGCCCTTGGCCAAAAGGGCCCACCCAGCCTGCAATATTATGTAATATTATGTATTTAATATAATTTCCGTCTTTCTTGTTCCCGCACGGATCACCATTTATTTATGATCAAACTTGAACACTTTAAATAGAGCATCACACCCTTTATTTTCAGGTGGCATTGTGGCGTCACACAGTTCAAGTTTGTACTCAATGTGACTAAGTTAGCAACTATAACTTTTTAATTTCTTGCGACATGTACGAAGGATGCTTACTATAGTTCACTAGTTACCAGAAGGAATTTACTAGTCATCACATTTGCTTTCGGTTCTATCATCTCAGACAGACACGTAGCCAGGATTTCGTCCAGGGGGGGGGGCGCCTCGAAAGGACCCCTTCCCGAGCGTTGAAAGGACCCCTTCCCAAGCGTTGAAAGGGCCAAACAAAACGGATGAAAAGGCACGTTACAAAGATGGAAAATGCAGTATGACAGGAATGGCATGGGCCATACCAACTTTTAGGAGCTGGAGTTAGCAAACTGCCATATCAACTTTGGAACCAACGACACCAATTTGGAATCAGCTATAACAACTTGGAATATTTTGTTTAAGCTCAAGACCTGAAACTCTTAAACAAATTGCGCCGCGGAACGGTGGGAAAATTTTGAGTCTTATGCCCTGGATATGCATTCCCATCAACACGTCGCATTGCGTATGGTGTGGACCTGTACAAATGCTATTGTGAGTTTAAAAATGCGGTAAAAAAGTGCTAAAGCGAACTATTTTGCCCAATTATATAGGAAAGTAGCAACATAACACATAACATGCGCCGAGAAACGGTGCGATTTTTTTTAACCCGTATATAATTGAATTCGTAATTAAATTGCACCGCGGAGCGGCGCGAAAATTTTGAGTTTTATTTCCTGGACAACTGCATTCTTACTGTTGAAAGGCCCAAGGTCCCTACAGATCGTCTAGGGGCCCCTCCGATCTTGTCAACGCCCTTCCGACCTGTTCAGGGACTATCTGGGATCCGCGAAAAGACATGATGTGGAGTGGGTGATATATATTAAATACAAAGAGGGCTTACTCTACAAGAATAATTAAAATCGGAGCTTTCTGGTATATTGTAACACCCTGACGAAGGGTGTTACAATATACCCGAAACCTCCGATTTTAATATTTTTATTTCGGAGTAAGTCCTCTTTGTATTTAATCTTCATCTGGGATATCTACGTGCCTTTGGCCCTTCCGGTCTGGCCAGGGACTCCTCTGACCTTCCAATAAGCCTTCTTGTGTGTCAAGGGGCTCATTCGGCCTGTTCAGAGGTAATTCCGACCTGGTCAGGAACTGCACTGGCTGCTTTGTCGCCCTGCCGACATGCTCACTGCTCAGGGGCCCATCCGACCTGCCCAGGGGCCCATCCAGTCTGGATAGGAACTCATCCGGCATATTCAAGGGCCCTTGCGACCAGCCCAGAGACCCTTGCGGGCTAGCCAGGGGTCCTCTGACTTGCCCAGGAGCGCCTCCGATCTGCCCAGCGACCTTCTGGTCGGACTGCGCTGGCTGCTTTGTCGCCCCACCGACATGCCCAAGGGGCCCTCCGACCTGCCTTCCCGGGGGCCCTCCGTGCTGGCTAGGGCCAATTCGGCATGTTCAGGGGCCCTTCTTACCCGCCCAGGGGTCCTTTCGGTCTGGTCAGGGGCCCATCCGAGTTGCAAAGGGGCCCTTTGAACTTTACAGGTGCCCTCTAGTCTCTCCAGGGGCCCTCCAGCCTCCTAAGGGGTCCTTCCGACCTGGCAAGGGACTGCACTGGCTGCTTTGTCGCCTTGCGACATGCTCTGAGGGCCCTCCGACCTGCCCTGGTGCCCCTCCATGCTTACTAGGGGCCCATTCGGCATGTTCAGGGGCTCTTCTGACCCACCTAGGGACCCTTTCGGTCTGGTCAGGGCCCCTCTGACCTGCACAGGGGCCATTTTAACTTCCCAGGGTCCCTCTGGTCTGTCCAGGGGCACTCCAACCTGCTCCGGGCCCTTATGACCTGACAATGAACTGCGCTGGCTGCATTGTCGCCCTTGTCAACATGTTCAGGGGCCTCTCAACCTGCCCAGGGGCCATCAGTGCTGGCTAGGGGGCCCATTCGACGTGTTCAGGGGGCCCTCTGACCAGCTCTAGGGCCCTTTCGGTCTGGACAGGGCCCTCTGACATGCACATTGCACAGGGCTATTTTTAACGTCCAAGGGGCTCTCTGGTCTTTCAGAAAGGGCCCTGGTGGCCCTAAAGGGCCTCTGAAGTGCTCTAAACTCTCTAAAGACTACGCTTCGTGTAGTAAAGAGCCCATGATACCGCGCTTCGCGCGGTCTCGTCGGCCCTTTTCGGCGCGCTGCGTGAGCCGAAAAGGGCCTCCTGGCCTCCAGGGGGGGGGGGGGGGGGGCACCCCTCCCCCTTGGCTACGTGCCTGATCTCAGATGACATCAAAACGTCCCGAAGGTGGAACAACGAGCACCGTTCGGGGACGCATATTCGCGCGCCATATCTCGACCAGGAACCTCGCGCGTCTCCTTCTGATGGACATGGCACTTGGCATACTGCCGCAGAGTTGAGCTTGCGCTGCTTCACCGCGCCCCGAGACAGTCTGAGAGAACATTCAGCTCTTCCGCCCGCCAGGCTGGCCTAAAAGGGCCCAGCTGGCGGTTGGAGAGGCAGCTGCCCCTCCTGCCCCCCCCCCCCCCTTGTGGTGCCGTCCCTGTATCCAGTATCCACCTGCATAACACGCACACTTTTTTCCATATCCTACTGATAAACAAAGTTTCCGCGAACCCTTGCAGGGTCCAATTTCATCGCGAAACATATTCTCCCCAGTCATTTCTGGCCATAGAGATCAGCAAAACTGAAAAGAACGCGTGCAATACTGGCTGGGATAGATCCTCCATTTTAAAAGGCGGTTGGACAGGGGCAATAAGGCAAACATGTAACAGCCCCGCCTCCGTCTGACTCATGTCATGCATGCATTAATGCATCACTAGTATGTTAGACAGTGGCGTACCCAGGATTCACTCCAGGCGAGGCATTTTTTTTATCAGGGGGGCATAAGGTACCCCCCACCAAAAACAAACTCAACGGATTTGGCCCACTATATTTTTAGAGGGGCATATTTTCAACATTTTGTCCCTTAAAAAAAACATTTTTTCTCGAAATAGGGCTCTTCGGGCCATATTTCCAAAGGGGCACATACGGTCAAAGGGGTACGTACGGACCTTCAGGAGGGGGCAATTGCCCCGTTTTCCCCTCTCCCCCCCCCCCCCCCCTGGGTACGCCTATGATGTTAAGACTGCATGACATTGACGAGAGTGAAGTATTATCGGAACGGAGCGGATGTTACTGAAAAAGTTCGCATGAGCCACATCGATTTTTTTTGGGTTGTATTTAAGTGTATCATTGAAACACTATGACCATTGCCGACTTTCGCTTTCGACTCATTGACCGATCCCTTGCGACACGAGCCCCGCCGACTACAACCGACAACGCCATCTGCATTGGCTCCGAACTGACGTCCTGTGTGAGCCGGTATAGAGGGCGTCTGGTGGTGATCGCTGCTGCAGATGGTAGTACTTTGTCACGGCGTTACTGCGTCGTACCTCATCCTAATCACTTGAGCATTGCCTTGAAACTGTCACACCGGACACTTTGGATGTATGAGACGCGCCGACACGAAATTACCAGAGGCGGACTGCAAATCAACACAGCAGCTAATTGGAACCGTTGATATATTGATTAACAAAGCATTGGGAACATTTCCCAGTAAACATGCCGACGTCGGCAGATGTCGGCATCTCGGCAGCGGCATACCGACGTCGGCCCGACGTCGGCATCTCGGCACGGAAAGCAACTCGGCATGCTGATATCGGGCCGACGTCGGCACATGTCGGCTTTCTTAGCATACGTTCGTAAGTTTCTTAAAGTTAGAAGAAAGTACAATTTGAACCATAAATTTTGAGATAATTGGCAAACTGACCTTTATGCATACGATTTCTTTTCCTATCTAAAAAGACATGATTGTTTCATTTAATGTTGAACAGTTTGTACGAACGCGTCAACAATATTGCGTAAGCGATCGTTCGCCGCCATGGTGGTCGTGCTACAGTTTTTTAAAGCGCGTTTTGAAGGTGCATAGGCATCCAATATTAATTCGAATTCGTCATCTGTGCAGAAAACAAGATTATTGATTACAACTGTGACAGAAAATGGGATATTCAGAGCAACAAACGTTCCTGATTTCATGTGCCTACCTACCTAAGTAATTTTAGACGAATAACTCTGCGCAAGATGGATTAATTCGGACTTATGTCTGCGTTATTCCACGTCCCTTTATTACCGAGCGGGCGCGAAGCGCCCGTGAGGTTTCTCGTCAACTTACTAGACAAATTTACATTTGACCCGACCCGGCCCGACCAGGCCATAGACGCTTTTCGGAAGCTAATAACTTTGCAACCACTGCTCCGATTGATATCGGGTTTTCACCTTTGGATAGGACCATCAAATCAATTTTGATTTTATTATGGTGCGTTATGATAGGGGTGGTACCACAGCGCGTGGCACCCGCTGACGTCGAAATGAACAAAAATAATTATTGATCAAAAATGCTTTATTTTTCTAAGCATTCGTTTTGTATACGCTGAAGCATGCAGCGCTCAGGACGTACTCCCTTTTGGCGGATTCAAGAAAGGAGATCATGTACAATTTAATCAAACTTAATGTTTATGCTGGCATGCATGGAAGCCTGGCAATGTTTATGGGGGACTAAAAGGACTAAAAGGACTATGTGTTACTACCATGTGTGCTCCCGTACCGTTTTATATTTCAAACCTGTTTTAGCTTTACCAGTGCCCGCCCGCTCGGTCATCGCCCAAAAAGGCGGTTTACTGGTTATATTGTTATGTAACAATTTAAGATTGTTATCCATTACAGTTTAGTACACATTTTTCCGTTTGCTTTTGGCCGAAGTTAGATAACTATTCGGCAGCAAATTTGGCACTTCGTCATTGAGCAAAACATTTCGATAAACTCCACCACAGGCCGTCCGATCTGCAAAACAGGCTGGACGCGATTCCGTCAATGGTCATAATAAATTCGGCATTGTGCATAACATTTGGCATCTTCAAAACTGTTTGGCTGATAAAAGATTGGTTTCGTTACTGAGCAGCCAAGTTCGTCGTTTGTCGGTAGGTAATGTTCCATTTGACATTAAGAGTAAATGATTAGCATACAGGGGCGCAGCCAGACCTTCGGCAAGGGGGAGCACGGCATCCCCAAGGGGCCCCTCGGCCAAAGAGCCCCCCACACAAAAAAGCGAAATGGTATCTCCTCGGATTTAGGCCTCTATATTTTGCAGAGCCCCTAAATTTTCGCAAAAAAAGTCGGACAGGCCCATGTTGAAGAGATCCTCTGCGTAGATTAACTGATGAGTACCTACGTAGTCTGATACATACACAATTGAGGCAACTGACTCCCTTTGGCACCATGTGAAGTATTAACACGCGCACCGACGTGGGGAGGGGGGGGGGGGCGATATCAGCCCACCTCAGGATTTCGTAAATATTGGGAAAAACGTCGCGAAACGGCGAAAATTACCCACATTGTGTGTATTTTTTTTTTTAATCTCAAGTCATCTCAGGTCAGGTCAACAGGTCACGTTAAGTGACCCCACCTCCAAACAAGTTTTTGAAAGTTTGTGGTTCTGCCAAAGCTTAAGTGATTGACCGAGCGGTTTCAAACCCACAGGACTTACTTAATTGGGCCATAAGTACCTACAATTCGTTTATCTTGAATTGTACATATCGGTGACCTAAGGTCAGATCGATTTCGTGACCTCATCATTATAAGTAAATGGATAAAAACGAAAACACGTATAAATCCACAGAAAATGCTTAAATTTGGCCAGTTTTCACCAGATACACCATTATTGTGCCATATATGATATACAAATGTGAGTTGGGTCTTTGCATATATCAAAGATCCAAGTCACATTTTTGTTATGTGACCTCTACGAGGTCAACTCAGATGACCCCGAGGTCACGCGTGTTTTTTTTAATAACTATTTGCCAAATAAAGGTAGAGTAATGGAGTTTTCAACATTGTGTTTAACTCATCGAGACGCGTTCATTGATGTCAAATTTGAACTTGATCTGACCTTGACCTCAGCTCAGTTCAGGTAAATTTGTGGATATTATCCAACTACGTAATGGGCATACGATATACTATTCAATGCGTCTCGACGGAGAAACACAATGGTGAAAACGGCAGGTATCACTTTATCATGCGTATCTCAAAAGTTATTCCCTAAAACAATTACGCGATTTTGAGAATGTTTCAAGTTCGATGGCCTCCCCTGAGCTAACTATTGACCTGATATGATATATGTTGAAGCCTGAGTGACAGCAAATTAGTTTCTCTTTCGGACTTTTTTCGCGCGTCGTTTTGTTTTCGCGATATAGACGGTTTTTGGTAAGAACACCATATATGGACGAAATTTTACCTTTGTTGACCTCTGGTGACCTCAATATTGACCTGACCTAAACAAATGACCTTAGCACTTCAATTATACCTGGTTTCGAGCTATCTAGGTTTCGTTCTTGTTTATTTGTCGCTATGTTGCATGGTTTGTGAAATCTTAGAGGGGCGGGTATCCACCCCTGTCGGTTCGAAGTTGGCGCGGACCTCGTCGGTGCGCGGGTTAACAATTTTAGTTGCACGCACAAGACCCCTTGGAGGTCCCAGCAGCAACACAATTAAGAAGAGGCAAAGCGAAACGTCGGGCCCTAACATTTTACGTTGCGCCGATTGCTCACGTTTGTGACATATTGCATTACAAACATAAATTCGAGGTAATTCACTGACGTGAAGACTATGGAAGACGGAGGCGTTTTACGCGAAACGATTCATCATAAGTTTGCAAAGACAACTTCAGAAAACAGCAACGTATAAAACTTCAGTCGAACATTTTGAACGCTCACGGGCTTGTCAAGTAGCTTGTCTTATTTTATGGCCACTGACAGATCCAGCAGGTGTATGTGTGTGGGGGGGGGGGGGGAGGACAAAGAGGTCATGCCCTAAACCGCCCGAAATCGGCCAAAAATTGACACATTTTCTTATTAAAAAAATAATAATTAAGCAACTTAACCAAGGGAATGCTCACCATCAAAATTCACTACGAAACCATTTCGTCATCTTTGGCTCAGGTCAAAATTGAGGTCATCAGAAATCATCGAAGGTCAAATTTGGCAATTTTTAGTCTACCCAACAGACCCCGAAACATCTCGAGAACTATAATAGCTAGGAACAAACGAGAATACAAAAAAAAATCGAAAATACCATTAAAATTAAATCGCTCACATGTCCTTGTTTTTTTTATTGTTTTGGCCTGACAAGGCTCCTCTCGGCCCGGCACGGTGCCCTCTCAGACCGGCAGAGGGCCATCTCAGGCCTGTCATGTGCCCTCTCAGACCTGCATAGGGTATTCTCAGACCAGCCTAAGGCCCCGTCAGACTGTTCGAGTGTCTTCTCAGAGTGCAGTAGGCTCCCTCTTCAGGCTTTAGAGGGGTCCTTCTCAAATCTGACCTGGGCTTCTCAGACTGGCTGAGGGCCCTCTCAGATCGACCGAGCTGCTCTGATGGGCATAAAGCCCTCACAGATCTGGCAAATATCAACTCAGATCAGCCTGAGGTATCTCATACGACCAATGGACCCCTACGTCCGCCTGGAGGGGTCCATACCCACCTGAGATGGTATAAAACACCCTCTCAGTCCGACCGAGGGCACCCCCAGGCTGATCGTGGACCCTCTCAGACCAGCTTAAGAGCCTAGCAAGACCTGCCAGAGGCATCTTTAGGCCCAAGGCCCTCTAACCGGCTGAGGGCCACCTTAGGCCCTCAACCGGTCGTGACATACGAAAGTACTTCTTCGGTTTGGTTTCATTTGTGGACCAAGCACTACATTATCTTGGAACCAAGGTAATATTAATATTGGAACTCTCACCCTGTTCCGAGGGGTATTTGGGGCCGGACCGACTTTTCAGAGGCCCGTCGAAGTATTTGAACCCCGGTCCCTGACAAAGGAAACAAACTTATCCTTCCACTGTACCGATTGCCACCAAATAGCACTTGTTCGTTGTCCAGACACTGGTCAGAATCGTCTTGTCTGCGCCGAAACTGAAGCGATATTTGCCATACAATTATTAGCTGAGTTTTATTTACTTATTTTATCGCTCCCGTTATTAAATTTGCGTGTATTTAAGATTGTTGCCTTCATTTACTCCACCGATGTCGTTTTTTATATACATCCGATGACAAATAGGTGCCCCCCCCCCCCAGTGACGCGATTTTGCCTGGACTGGGGGGGGGGCTGGCGGTTTCACTGAGAGGGGAGGGGCGCAGCTCCCCCCCCCCCCCAGTAACATGTTAGAGGAGGCCCTGAACTGACCGCATAAATCAAAGGAATAATTATGCATTAAAATCGCATACATTATCTATATTACTATTTGATAAGCGTCTGTCTGTCTGTCTGTCTGTCTGTCTGTCTCTCCGGTACTAATTTAGCACAGTAAAGCGGCAAATCTACATTGCATTACCACATTGCTATAAGCACGTGATGTACGTGATTTTAAGGTTTTCAAACGAGTTTACGGATACTACCGAGTGGTGTATAATTCGTACATTTCCAACGCATTTGATACGATAGTTACAGACAGTTTTAGGCTGTGCAGTTATGGGCGAAGGTTTGTGCTGTAATAACATAGAAGGAGGTGTTAAGAAATATTTTACCGTACAAAAACAGTTTACGGATACGAGTTTTACATCGCTTCACTCCAGTCGAAAGCCAATCAGATCCGACCACGGATACTACAGTGCCACAACCAATGAGAAGCAACCACGGAATCACTGCGAAGCGAAGGTCATCGACATACGGTACGGCACATATCAATGAACATATACGTTAAGCCGGGGTGGAGTTTTCACGGGTTTAACGGGTGTATAACGGGTGCCATAGGTGTTCCACGGGTATAATGGGTGAGTGCCGGCTATAATGGGGTTATCACGCGTTCCCCAGGGGCACAACGGGTACTACGGGTGTATGTTGGGCACCGTAGGGTTTTGACGGGTACATCGGGTGTATGACGGGTACAAAAACGTATTATAAGTACGACAGGTGTCACGGGTAGTACGGGTTATCAATCCCTAATTGCCTATCACTGGCTTGCACCACCACTTGACACCAGTAATCGCCCAGCGGAGCGGACGGGTTAGCACTAGTGCATCCTATACGTGGGTATATGTTCGCCATGTTTGATCGGGACAATAATGCATAACTGCTCTGTCAATATAGCCACGTATAAAACGGACTACATTTTGTGATCAAACAAGACGGAAAGCTGCTTTTAATTTCTTATATCATCAAAAATTGGGCGCATATTTTATATATGCCATCATTTTCTGGCTCTTTTTCTCTAAATTTACTTGACTGGTGGAAACAATGTAGGGATTCTTTTCTCTTGTGGTGTGCAGTGGTGGACGTAAGATCGGTGACGTCACGCCGCGCCCTGGATGACATCGCGTCTCTGAAGCTGTCAAGAATCATCGATATGTATATCGGGAGCAGCGGCTACGTCAAGTTGTTTTAAAGATATAATATACAAATGACATATACAACATACACAATATATAATTGCGTCAAAAAGAAGCTCGGCTGTGCCATTAAATGGCAATATTCATAGCAATAAATTAAATTAATCACGTAAATAGAAAAGAAACTTCAGTTCTAAAGAAAGGCAGTTGTGAGAGATTGTGGCTATTCAAACTATAATTAGGCATCTCCCTTACCCAAATAACAGTTTTACCTATTACATTTCCATTTGGCACATTGCAATTTGATTATGCCAACATGGGCGCAGCCAGGGGGAGGCACAAGGGACACGTGCACCCCCCTCCCATTGGGCCGAGGGGCCATCCGAGCCCATCGGCCCCTTAGTCCATATGGAAGCGGCGGAGCGGCCGAGGGGCCCAAAACAGAGGCCCGTCGCTTACCAGGTTAAGAGCGTTCTTGTTCGGACTTAGGGGCCCTCAGTCGGCCGGAGGGAGCCCTCGGTTGGCCTGGGAGTGCCCTCGGTCGGCCTAAGGGGGCCCTTGTTAGGCTTAAGAGGGCCCCTGGTCGGCCTGAGGGGCCCTGTCGGCCTAAGGGGGCTCTCAGCCGGCGCTAGAGGGCCCCCAGTCTACCTGAGGGCCCTTGGCCATCTTGAGGGGACCTAGGTTGGTTGGACTGATGGGCCCTCGGTTGGCCTGTAGGGCCCGGTCGGCCTAAGGGCCTCCCGGTCGGCCTAAGGCTCTTGGTTAGCCTGAGGGGCCCTAAGTCGGCCTGACCGGGGGCCGGGGCCCTCTTAAGCCCTTGCTAGGCTTAAGAGGGCCCTGGTCTACCGCCGTTTTTGGCACAGGTGTCCGGGCATCAATTACCCACATAGTGTGGAATTTTTTACCTCAGATTATCTTAGGTCAGGTCACCAAGCCAGGTCACGTGACCCCACCTCCAAAACAGTTTCCGGTCGTACCACAGCCACAGTTTTTGGCCGATCGATTTCGTACTTACAGGATTTCATAAGGCCATAGGTACCTACAATTCGTTTATCTCGAATTTGTTTTATATCGGTGACCTAAGGTCGGGACAGTTTCGTTACCTACCCATTATAAGTCAATGGGGAAATATTCAAATGCTTCCTATTCTGAGGATACGCATGATATCAGCCCAATTCCTTCTGGGTCATGTTATCATAGGCCATTCTTGTGGACCCAGGTGTAAATTTCGTTCAGTGACTCCTACAGGGTCAGCCGAGGTCATCCGAAGTCATCAACACTTTCATTGTCAATCATCATCATCATCATCACGTTTATTTTGCATCACATGTAGTTACAAATTCCAAGATCAGTGGTCAGTACGCCCACACATCATTGCACACAAACAGAGTATCACGATATTGAACAGTACAACATCAATATCCCAAGAGACCACATCAAAACTAAAAGGTCGGCATCACCATAGATTACCTAATACCATGGCATCACCATAAGGCGCAACAGATGACCCTGCGGGCACCCACAAGAAAACACAACACACTTTATCTTCTCATGCCCGATATACACTTGTCATAGAAACGAATTGATTAGCAACATATCCCAGAGTCTACACTACAACTTCACGCAGGAGTCCAGATCCATCCAAACACAAATCCTGTTGCACGGCACGAGTCTCAGTAGCGGCGGCGGCCGCGCGGTAGCCCGTCACTTCCAAAACTACTTGCAAAACTCTCACAGATTCACTGGTGTTTATTAAATCGTAGTCCTGTGCAGGCTCTGGTGGGTCCGCTCCTCCGGCGGGGCGCGCGGTGTATGCTCTGGGCGCGCGATGACCGGTGATACGGCGGCGGTTGAGTTATTAGGTACCTGATGATATGTGTTAGAGTTGGCGCCTAGAGTGAAGCTCCCCAGCTTTTGCGCCAACTCTACCTTATGTGTACCATATAAATATGTTATAAAAAATACACATGTTGATGATGATGATGACGGGCAGTTTCATCTGTGCACGAAGCCAAAAAACGGAGTGAGTCAACGACTCCATCAGGCTCTGACTGCGGATGGATAATTTCTGGATCGATGTTCCCCAAGGCCAAAGACAGAACATTTTCAAATGTATCATTACAAATGCTATACACGAGTCCCAGAACCGATCCATCCAGCTGGGAAGGGTCAACAGCTGGCACGGCTAAGCCTCGCGCCATGGCTCTGGACAGCCTGTGCTCTGACTTAAGGAAATAGTTCACCTTCGGAAATTTTTCAGAACACGATTTTATTATATTTTTTAATATAGTTTCTTTTTTTCTTTTCAAAAATGGTCCTACATCACGCCAATTCAGGACAGAAGGTCGTACATTATTAATGTTATGGTGTGCGTTATTGGTCTGCGCATGCTCCGTGCAGTGCTGGCACTCTCAGACGGTACGGTATATCATATATGCGCCGCATTCCTTCGCCAAAAAGTCAAATATCTTCGGCTGGAGAGTCTTTTCAGCCAAGAAAAGTTGCAGATAAGGAATTCTCAACACGGGCTACAAAACTGCTATTTCAGTTCAAAATCCCATGTTGAAGGTGAACTATTTCCTTTAAAGACATTGCAAAGCCCGCGAAAAACCATGCCTCTCTGGGTCTCTTGAATGCTTGACACTCCAAGTGCCGCAAGTAGGGCTGAATGGTGGGCCTGAGGTGGCAGTCCAAGCGCCGCCTTGAGATGGCGAGCTTGAAAGCTTTCAAGCTCACTGACATCCTCAGGCCGGAGCGGGGAAACTGCGATTCCAAAGGTCAGAGAAGGAGCCACAATCGTGCGCCACAGGAATGCCTTGTCCAATGGGGCTAAATCTTTGCTGAAGATACCAGCAGGCGTTAGGCCATAGAAGGAGCCGCGGGCACGCTTCACACGCTGATTGACGTGCTATTTCGCCTGCAAGTTAGAAGAGACGACAGTGCCAAGATGCTGTCTCACTGACTACTCTAAGTTGTTGGTCAGTAAGGAACCATGACGGTGCCTCTGCCAGTGCGTCACCGCCAAAAACAATACAATGACTCTTGGTCTTGGCTTTCTCAGGAATCGTGAACTCTAGCCTCCAATTTATTGCATACTTCTCCACAAGAAATAGGAGATGGCCAAGATAGCTGACGTTACACGATAGGAGACACAGATCATCAGCATAACAGGCCGCCGGAACATGGCATCCATGGAGGACTGCCACTCTGCCGCTGTCATCCAGCGCCGCTAATAAAGGACGGAGGAAAACATTGGCCAGTGTTGGCGAAAAAGTTGACCCTTGCCTAGTTCCCCTGTGCACTCGGAAGTCACGAGACTGAAACCCTCGAAAGGCTACTTGACCAAGCAGTTCTCGGCACCACCACAGCAATAGGCACCAAGTTCTGACACTCAAAAGCTCGATGAGGTGCCAAAAAAGACCGTCATGCCAAATCCGATCAAATAATTTCCTAGCGTCCAAATTGGCCGCAAACACAGGAGAGCCTCTCCTTAGATGTCATTGCACCGTCTCACTGACCAACAGGGACGCCTCAGTTGTACCTCTATGGTGAACAAACCCAAACTGTAGGTCATGCGGAACAAAAGAGGACTCCAATTTGGTTAACACTAGAAGCTCAAGCAGCTTGGACAGAGTAGACGTCAATGAGATGGGCCTATAATTGTCTAGCATATAAGGGTCCGTACCCGGCTTTTTTAAAATCAGTTTCACCACACTAGTCGAAAAGGAGGCTGGGACACGTCCAGTTGCAAAACAATCTGTCAGCAAGCCAGCAATAGCCTCAATCAATTCAGGACACTGACCAAAATGCAAATACTTGACGGTTACAGAATCAGGTCCTGGGGCGGAGTCTCGCTTCAGTCTCGGGATAATCTGAGTCATCTCGTCTCGTGCTACAACCCTTTGCTCAGCATCGTTACAACCTTCAGCAAATCGCTCAGCTACTGCGTCACGAATCAGTCTCTGGGAAGGGCTGAGCTGCCCTTCGCTATCGTCATGGATCGCTGAGAAATGTGCACGAAAGCATTCGGCATCTAGCGCACACTGAACAGGCTGCTGCTCGCGGCGAACTCTTCCTACATGTCTCCAAAAAGATGGAAGATTTCCTTGGCGAGGCCTGTGAAGGAGTTTAGCTTCCTGGTCAATACTGGAGCGAGCAGCTACCTTGCGGGCGCGACTATAAGCCCGCCTAGCTTCAAAATAGCAGTCATGCACGCAAAAATAACTCTAGACAAAATCAAGATAGAAAAGTGAAACTGGCACCAATGTGTTTGTCTCGTTGAGGCACGTCTCCCAATGTGCAAAATGACCTAATTCGGTCACCACTTGACCTTAACCTGAGGTTAAATTTCTACGTTGACCTAACCTGGGGCCGTATTCACGTCGACTTCGTAAGTGGATTTTCATTCGTAAGAAGATTTTGGTATTCACGTTGATAACTTTACGATTTTGCGTACGAACTGTCTGGATAATTAAGAACATCCGTATTCACGTCGGTATTTATAAATTTTCCTTATGCCGAGATACCATTTCAACATTAGCACGTGCTTTTGGGAATCGCTTTCGGCCCGCTGCGGCTAGTGTTAAAGGTATCTGGGAAACGATTAGGCCCGGGGCATTTTTAGTTTCCCAGACAATGATATAACAGAATATTCAGAGCGGAAGTGCCAAAATCACACATACATATTTGCTATATTTATGATTATTGGATTTGTCGAATAAACCCTATGAATAGCCTTAGAACATTGTTGCACTGTCACATACGTAACTATTTATTGTATTAAATACTACACGCATACATATTGATGCGCATATTATTCGGATATCTGACGCCAATAACATACGGCAAAACGAAATCGTGTGCAGACAATTCATAGCACTGCGTAATCATACTTGTCTACTGATTTGATTATGGGCAGAGGCGGAACTTTTTGTTTTGCGTTGGGGTTGTAATTGAGTCGGCCCTCAGGGCGGGGGGGGGAGGACGGTTGCAAAAGCGACTAAAAAACGGCTATGTGCAAAATTGAAAATAGTTAAACACCATAGAATTAACATAGGTTTTATTATCTGTTTGATTTTCACAAACAGTTTACAGAGGACTGAGTGAAACGCGAGCTATACATGAACTATCCCAGCTATCCAATATCCAATTATCAATCCGTTGCTGATTGGCTACGGAAAGATGGCTGTACATTCTGCACGTATACACCATACAGTAAGTAACTGGATGTTCGGATCAACAGCAACGAAATGAGAGAAAGAATCGCGCGCACGACAATCGGCAGCTCACTTAACATCGAAACATCAGCACCAGCTTCACATGGAGAGTAAATCAACAATCATCAACAAATATACTTGGCTACATGCAGGCACCTATATATATATAGTCTTTCTAAGTAATTTTGGGATAATGTGTTGTATTGTTGGATTTTAAATGCTGTTTTATGGCAAACGTGACTACCATTTTAAAGTTTCTCCTTTTCTGTGCTCATGTTTATGAATTGTTGTATTACACCACCAAAAGCCAGCCGCCACTTTCCCACAAGTCAGCTGGTTGGGGTGCGTCTGCACGTGCGCACGTGCACACCCGTATTCTATATCTCAGGAATGGCTGAGCCGATTGTGTTCAAATTTAGTATGTGGTTGGGGACCTCTTAGCCGCCACTTTCCCACAAGTCAGGGGTGGGGTGCCCCTGAACGTGCGCACGTGCCATAGGTGTACCCTAGGGGGGGGGGGGCAAACAGGGAAATTGCCCTCCCCTGAAGGTCCGTACGTGCCCCCTTGGCTGTATGTGCCCCTTTGGAAATAGAGCCTGAAGGGCCCTATTTCAAAGAAAAAAATGAATGTTTTTTCCTAATAAAAAAATGTTGAAAATATGCCCCTCTAAAAATATAGTGGGCCAAATCTGGTGAGTTTGTTTTTGAGGGGGTACCTAATGCTCCCCTGATAAACCCTTTGTACGGTGTTGACACGGAATGGTTTAAGGCGTACCTCCACGGTCACACGCAGAGTGTGTCTCTGCGTGACAGTGGTGGCTCTGATCGAGTCTCGCCCCCGCTCCCGAACACCATGGGAGTGTTTCAGGGCTCAGCTCTCGGGCCGCTACTGTTCTCCGTGTTCGCAAACGACCTTTCACTGCACGCCGCCGACGCCAAGGTGCTGCAGTACGCTGACGACACCCAGGTGCTGGTCTCTGGCAAAAAGAGCGAACTCCTAGCGCTCATCTCCAGCATGGAAAATTCGCTGGCATCTTTGGCCCAATGGTTCTGCGCGAACGCCCTCAAGGTCAACACGAACAAAACACAACTAATTGTTTTTGGAAACCGCCAAAATTTGCGTAACCTTCCAAATTTTGAAGTCACCTTTCGTGACACAAACCTCGTCCCTTGTAACGAGGTAAAAAATCTGGGCATAATTTTCGACAAAAACTTGACATGGGACAGCCACGTGGGTGCCGTCAGCCGCCGCTGCACTGGAACACTTCTGGGTCTGTCACACGTTCGTCACGTGGTGCCTCAGGGTGTCATCACCTCACATGTAACAGCCCTGGTTCTCTCGCAGGTCCGTTACTGCATATCAGTTTATGGTAACGGCTCAAAAAAGAACATATCTAAAATACAGAAAGTCTTGAACTTCGCTGCCAAAGATATCTTTGGTAGCACAAAAATTTGATCATGTTACGGACCTGCGAGAGAGACTGGGCTGGCTGGAAGCCCAGCAGCTTGCGGACTATTCAACACTCTGCCTGACCCACAAGGTGCTCCAGAGTGGAGAACCCGACTCCCTAGCAGCCGTCCTCCGTTTGAAGTCGGCAACGGCAAAGTACGGCAACGGCAAAGTCGGCAAAGTACGGCAACGTACAGTCGGTCCCAAAATGATCTTTGCTAGCTCTGGGTCTCCCACGGTAGGCAAAACGATAGCTGGCTGAATCCCGCACCGAGGCGGGACCGGACCGGTTTGACAGCTCGCCCGGTGCCGGCCGATACTTGGCGGAATCTGCACCGCTCCTTCCCGGTCTGACCCACACATGCCGATTGGGGAATAACGATGCGCATGTGTGGCGAGGCTGTGTGGCGGACCGTGGTTGGAAATATACGCAGACCTAGAATGTCAAGTTCGCGACGATGTCTGTGATGACCAGTTTTAAGAAAACCATAGGTCTGTGAAGCATCGCTAAGTGTCCAATTGATAGAACACTGCCCGGGCTATAACTACGACGAATACTTGTATCTTAAGTTGACCGATACTGTCGTCACAGATGTCGTCTCGGAAATGGCTATCCGTCGTGTCGCTTGCGACGATTGAGAAATTTGCCGTGCGCCAAAAAATAAAGTGTCAATATTTTGACCTGATCTCAAGGTCAAAGTCAAATTTAAACACGTAGCCAGTCAGATGCTCTATCAGCTACACACCTGGCGATGCTTCATAGACCTAAGGTTGTAAATACTGTCGTCGCAGATATCGTCGCTAACTTAATGAATATAAACCCGCCCGGGTGTGTTTGTGGAGCGTGAAGGACGGAGCGGCGTGATTCGAACATATCAGTGCGAGGCCCACTGCATTTGTCTGCTTTTTCATGTAGAATCATCAGGTGGACGTTTGCATTCGCAATTTAGGGGTTCTGCATTGCACATGACACGTGGCATGATTAAGAAAGAAATACACGTAAAAGCGGCTGGTGCCAGCGCGGTTCGAACCCACGACCAATCTACGAATACGCTAGGAGTAGGCAGCTATACCGACTGAGCTATTTGGGCTGATGTGGTGAGCGCTGTTATTCAGTTTCCAATATTGGATCTCTGCCAGCTCAGGACAGGTGACCTCTTGACCCTCGAGACAGACGGCCCTGACCACCACCCGGGTCGCGGCGCATTCCATTCCGACAACGCCCCGCACTCCCTCCTTCCCTCCCCCTCCCCAGGTCACGCACCTGCCAGACAGCCACAATGGGTACCAACCTACGGTGGGGAAACCATCTTTGTGTGCCTATCGCGACCGTAGCGCCACGTGGTGGCAAGGGAAGATCGTTATGAGACCGACTGTACAGCCAGGCAGGACGGTCTGCTCCACGTACCTCAGTCCAGAACCGAGGCCGGGAGACGGCGCTTCTGCTCGAGAGCGCCGGCGCTGTATAACCAGCTGTCATCCGATCTGGTTACTCTCAGTGGGCAGCGTTTTCAACGAGCATTGACACGGCATATGTGTGCCTGAGTGTGTGTGCGCGTAAATGTGTATGTTTGTGTAATCTACGCTAGCTTTCATTTTTGACTCTGGAACCCTGCACATGACTCGGAGCCTGAAAAGCCGCTGCTGCTGTGGAGTGTTCTTTACACGAAATACAAATACAAAATTGGACCTCCTGGAGTGAATCCTGGGTACGCCACTGGCACGTGCACACCCCTATTCTATATCTCAGGAACGCCTGAGCCGATTGTGTTAAAAAATTGTGTTTGGTTAGGGACCTATCAGTCTCCACTTTTCCACAAGTCAGGGGTGGGGTACCTCTGCACGTGCGCACGTGCGCACCCTTTTTTGTATCGCAGAAGCTACTTGCTCGATCGAGTTGAAATTCGCCATACATTTCCTTCGCGCTCGCTCGTTCATCGCCAACTACGGCGCCTTACCGGTATATGTAAATGGCGTGAGGTTAAATGCAACTTCTATCATCCCTGTTGTATCATTAGATTTTCCAACAAATAATGTAAGCCCATTTTTGGGTATAAACATATACACGCAATCACTGCGTTCCACAACAATGTCAAGCCAAGGAGTGCATAACAATCAAATTTTAGCATATTTGACCTCATTTAACCTTTGAGATATTAACCTAGAGTCATGGAATTTTCACAAAACAGAGTTCCACACAGAACCTCTCCACCCTACAATTTTCGTTATTGTATTTTTTATCAGGGCCCTTATCTGCCCCCCCCCCCCCCCTCTCCATTGCGTGTAATCTTCAGAGGCCCTCCAGGGCTCGTGTTAATAAAACCCTATACCTCTATACAGTTCTACCTTGCATTTCACGTTCCAAAGAACATAGTAATGCAAGTTAGTACACACTTCCTGCCTTTGACATGGATCAAACTACTGATTATCAATCAAACCGGGAATCTCCCTCCCGTAAAGGCGGGATAACACCAGGACGTCATATGAGTCATATGAAAGTCATCAATACATCGGTGATTACGTGCGAGCGCTTCGAGCTCGCTCGTCCTTCCGTGAAGTAGGGTATACATTGGAATATGAGCGACCGGGCCCGGCCCGTGGCGACGCTTTTCAGAAGCTCATATCTCTGTAACTGCACGTCCGATTGACAAGCAGGCTTTTTTGCTGAGTAGCCTCATCCACCCTATATCCCTGTTTGGGACCAGTGCCGACTCAAGCGGGTAACTATCACTGCGCGTGGCGCGTGCCGCGTGAGGAGTGTTGAAAAGTGCTTTTCGCAAAACTTCCGCAACGGCTGGGCCGATTGTGTGCAAATTTGGTGTGTGGTTAGGGACCCATCAGCCGCCGTCTTCCCACAAGTCAGCGGTGGGGTGCCTCTGCACGTGCGCACGTGCACACCTCTATGCTATATCTCAGGAACGGCTGAGCCGATTGTGTTCAAATTTGGAGTGTGGTTAGGGGCCTATCAGCCGCCACTTTCCCACAAGTCAGGGATGGGTGGCTCTGCACGTGCGCACGTGCTCACCCCTATTCTATATATCAGTAACGGCTGAGCCAATTGTGTTCAAATTTGGTGTGTGGTTAGGGACCTATCAGCCGCCACTTTCCCACAAGTCAGGGATGGGTGCATCTGCACGTGCGCAAGTGTGCACCCCTTTTTGTATCTCAGAAACTACTTGCCCGATCGAGTTGAAATTTGGTGTGGTGTCAGGCAACAGTACCAGGAAAGCAACACCCTGATGCGTGCGCATACCAACCTCACCATACATTTCATTCGCGCTCGCTCGTTCATCGCCAACTACGGCGTCTTACTGGTTATTATTGTAATTGACAAATCCGTTGGTGATTTTGCGTACCGTTCGCAGTATTTATTTACGTATGCATTTACTGGCAATGTTGGGGTTGTAATGTTCATAATTGGGGTTGTAATTTTTGAGGATGCAGTTGTAGCTACAACCCCGAAAGTATATAAAGTTCCACCCATGATTATGGGCACAGTTAGTGATTCTTTTGGAAGTGGTTGGCGACTGAAAGCAGAAAGCATGCAATGAAAGGTGATCGCTTAATAGTGCCCGCTAGTATCCTTCCTTGCTTCAATCGCAAGGGCACGCGAGTAAGGTGAGTGTCGTTTTGCACCACTCCAAAAGATTGACACTGTTCTGTTCTTTGCAGTGTTCTTGAAGTAGTTTGATCCGTTGATCCATTATTTTTCCTCACAGTAGAGTATCTGAATCACGACTGGATTCTATTAGCTTTCTTCTTCTCTCTTATCGTGTTTCTCTTTGTTTGGAGATCTTTATTATTGGACATTCGGAAACCCAAATGCAGAGAAAAAGGGCGTTGATATACGAATGTCACAGTGCGTACGTAATAGGCTGATTAAATACTTGAAGTTCAATAGATCCAATCTGTAAAAGAACACAGTACATAAACGGCATATGGTAAAATAAATACCTCCCTTGGGCCGGCAGTTTGTTCAAGTCCTCGGTCATCCTGATTTTTTTTTGCACTCGCCCTACGGGCTCGTGCAAAAAATTTGTCAGGCTGACCTCGGACTTAAACAAACTTTTTCCCGGCCCCGGGAGGTATTATGCAAACTTAGGAATTGACTTACGAAATACTTACGAAAGGTTTGGAGTTTCGATTTTTTAGGCCGGTTACAGGCGAAGCTTCCCAGAAGAACCTTAGCTCTAGAAGACACTGATAATAAAAAAAATAGCACAACATTACTTGCGGGTATTCTATGTCAGTTATCACTCGGACACTCTTATACAATATTGCCGGCTGAGTGTCATGGTGCTTTGGATGGAGATACTTTAGACACAGATGGAAATGAGAAAGACACACGTAAGGTCGCCGTCCACTGCACACACGGCTGTCGACCTAACGGCCGAGTTTGCGCGCAAAATTGCAGGACATTGTCCTACACGTTGTCTGGAAAGTCTGGAAAGTTCCAGGAAAGTGAGCAACAGTTGATTTGTGTCTGAGGCATAAGGGAAAATATTACCCAGCGTCAGCTAAGCACGTCTAATCGCGCTTTCGGTCGTTAGGCGACAAGTTGGCGCTTTTCCCTCAGGCCCCACGTTAAATTCAGCCGTTAGGCGATTAGGCGAGTGCAGTGGACGGCAGGACCTATTTTAAGGGAAAACCACTGGGGGGGGGGGGACAGACGCGGATCCAGGATTTCGGTCAGGGGGGGGCGCCATACAAAAAGTTGTGCCCTGCAGGCGCACTTGGCGGGCGATACATGGGCGCTACCCGGCTCAGGGGGGGGGGGGGGGGGGGGGGGGGGGGAGGGTGGAGCCCAAGCGCCCCTACCCCCTGGATTCGCGCCTGGGGGAGATAAGATCCAATTTCCAAACATAGCACACAAAGGCAAAAAGACGTAAGCATGACTCTGGTGGAAATTCCAGTTAACCGTGTTTTTGCCCAACAACTCACGCCATACCATTACCATAGGTGTAAACATGTACTTTTGTATTGCTACAACTTACAAGTACCTACTTCTTTCTGTACTTGCAACTTTTTCGTAACTAAGGACTAATTCCAATTGTCCAAAGTCATGTTGTCTATACCGCAATACTGTTTCAAATGGCATGCTCTGATTGAATAGGAACTATAGTATTGAAGCAGTATACGACTTCAATAATCAACGGTGGATCCAGTGAGCCAGTCGAGCCAGAGCCCCAAAACGACTGTAGGGGGCCAAAAATTAACCTTGCCTAATTCAAACCAACTATTTTCACAAACTCATGTTTATACTTAACAAAATGACATGACATAAAATGTTACGTATTGCTCAACTTATCCCATGGTTGTGGTAATTTGATCCAACTCGTGGGGCAGGTTGAGCACGTTGAGAATGCAGATTGCAGAGCACGAAGAGACCGAAGAAACTCAAGGTTGATTACACTAATTCCTTAGGTATACATCCATGCAATGGCATCGCCAAGATGTTTAGGTTGAGGGGAGAGGGGGGGGGGGCAAATCTGTGTGGCAGACGTTGACACGCGCAACAACAAGGGGCGGAAATCCTCCTCCTTTGGTTTTTCGGAAATAGCGGAAAACGACGGCATTTCGCGGCGCCATTTTTTGCAAAACTGTTTGCCTATCAATTGCCCAAATCCTGTTAAATGTTTGACCTCGGGTCTCCTCGGATCACTAGGTCAAGTCTAGTGATCCCAACTCCAAAATAATGTAAGGTCGTGCCGCAGCCAGAGTGTTTGACCGATCAGTTAAAAACTCACAGGATGAGGATTTAATCAGATCATAAATACCTACAATTCTGCTATTTCGGATGATTTTTATATGGTGATCTAGGGTGAAGTCGAATGTATGTCCACCCAATTATAAGTCATTGGGAAACATGTAAGTACATATACAACCACAGGAAATGGATTAAGGTGCCCAATTTTCACCAGACTCACGAACCATTTGCAAAATACAAAGATCCATGTGACATTTTTGTCCTGCGACCTTCACGAGGTAAAATCTATTCACCCAGAGGTCATGCGTCATTTTTCTTCCACATTTGTTTTCTCTTCCGAATCAATATAGAGCAATGTGATTTTTACCATTGTGTTTGGCTTGTCGAGACACCTCGATCGATGTGAAATGCTACCTTGACTTGACCTTGACCTGTCTTCGGATCAGGTCAGGCGTAGGCCATCTTTCCCCACAGACTTGTCTTACAACCAGCTTCCCAAAATAAGACAATTTGACTCTAATGGAACTCCAATGGGACTCATTGACTCTAATGGGACGTCACGATATTGACCTGACCTTAGGTCACCGATATCACAAATACGAGATGAGAGAATTGTAGGTACTTATGGCCTGATGAAATTCTGCACGTTTCAAATCTCTCGGACAAGCACTATGGCTTCGGCACGACCACAAACATATTTGGAGGTAAGGTCACTTGACGTGACCTGGTGACCTGAGCTGAGATGACCCGAGTTCAAGACTTTCACACAAAGTGGGTAATTGATGTTCCAACAGCTGTGTAAAATTTTGCGGCGCTGCGCGCCGCCGTTTTTCCACTATCCTTGAAAACAAACTTGGGTAGGGGGCGTCTAAACCCCCTCCCCTGGCACGGCGTTTTTGTGTAAGATACACAAAAACACATTTTCAGTTAATAAAATTGCGCCTGCCTCGAAACGCAAAGACTCTTAGTGGTAAAGTAGATAGGATAATGGGCATGTGCAACAGCGATGTCTGAGAAATATCTGTGAGCATTATGGAAATATCTCCCCTGACCCAAGTCCCAACCATGGGCGTCGCCACCCGAGAGGCCATGTGCCGCCCCCCCCCTCCCCAAGATCGTTCTAGACCCCAAGATTAGCAGGATTTTAATATTAACACTATGGGAGTGGGGGGGGGGGGGGGACTACCTGGTTGCCCCCCCCCCCCCCCTCCAAATTTTGTGTCGACGTTCCTGGTCCAACAACCACCGATCTTCGTTTCGTTTCGTTTCGTTTATTAAGGATTCGTCCACGTAGTGGGTGTTATGAACCCTGTACATTGTAGATAATGGTGACAGACATTTACACATACATCATGGGAACGGTCATGGTCACGATGCATGTAAAAACCAGCACGGACATCCGATTGTCATTCATGTCGTCTGACACATGGCACGCAGGAACGCCCCGCGACTCCGCTCCTCGGTAATGTCAGACGGGAGGGAATTCCACGCACGCGTGGCTCTATATGAGAAGCTTCTCTGCGTGGCTGACAGGCGAAATCTCTCCAGCTGCAGCTCTCCCGCAGCGACAGCTCTCGTTTCCCTCTGGGATACCTGGGATCGTCTGACAAAAAGAGCTCTGAGGGCTGGCGGGCAGTTGTGGTCATTAAGCGCACTAAACACTTTGAGGCAGTCTCGCTGATGCACCATCTCCCTCGCACTCAGCCACCCTAACGAGTTGAGGACAGGTGAGATATGCTCACTGAATTATAACATGTCCTTACGCTCGGACGGACATGAATTATAACATGTTTGTCCGAGCGTGCGTGCGTGCGTGCGTGGTGCTACGTGCAAATTAAATAACATAACGGTCATACACAAATCGGCTAATAACTCGACAACCGTTGTAGCTAGGTACGTTAAATTTGGCACGCAAGTCCGGTGGCAGAGGCGCGCCATTGTATTACAATTTCAACAAGATACTACATACGTGTCAGCCGCTGTGTCGGCGAAAACTGTGTCATTAGTTTAACATAGAAAACGGCCAAATTCACAAATCGACGAAAACGACCAAACGCGCGTCGATCCCGGACCGATAAATCACAAACTGAGGGTCACAGCGACATGCAATAAACACGATTCGACAGAGAGTACATTGGCTTGGCGTTTCACATGTCGTTCAGAGAAAATCTTAGTTCAAGTCGAAAGTTATGACAACTTACATAAAAAAGCGGCATTTTCAGTATTTAAATCGGTACACGGAAACTGTTGAACATAGAACGCTGAGACTTCACCACTGTGCAGGCAATGTACCCTCTTTAAATTATATCTGTAACACAAAGCTGTTTGAGTAATATTTAGGCAGGCTGACAGGCGTTGCAATATTTTTTTGAAATATTTGTTGACCAGCTATTCTTCCCAACACCGTAAAGGATAACCCGAAGACGAGTTTTCACCGCACAACACAAAAATATACACCCGGATAGCGCCGTCCTTACTGACCACTGTCCACCCAAAATATTTTGCTTCTAGCTAATAGATAACTTATGATGAAGACAAACATGAATAATTCCCGATGCTAAGACGCGGACTCGCCGGGACTCACCAGGCAACAGCGGCGGCCGGGATTAGTTTGCCGTTCGCCGTCAGAGGCGCTAGCTGACGCCTGACGGCCAGTGACCTTGGCCGGCGAGCGTGTGAGTTCCCACGGCCGACAGCGGGCGCCTTTCATAACATATTAATCGGACCGGGAAATGGGCAGATAATAAATTGGCTGGCTATATATATTAGCTGGCTATATAAATACATGTGTATATAAAAAAATACCACGGCCGACAGGGGGCGCCTTTCATAACATATAAATCGGACCGGGAAATGGGCAGTGAATGAATTGGCTGGTTATATATATATATATATATATATATTAACTGGTTATACAAATAAATGTGTCCTATGCTATCCACCTAAAATATTCCGCCACCGGCTAATAGTTAAGTTATGAGGAATACAAACGTAAAATATTGATTAACACTTTAACAATGGACGCTCAGCAGTAGGCGTCGTTAGTATAGTGTATAGCGTCGCTGATTACGAAGTGAGTGAAGCGGGTTCGATTCCGGCAGGCGCCCGGGCTTTTTCTAAAACGAGATATCAAATATTAAAATATAAATTAGCTGGCTATAAAAATAAATGTTTATTATTAAAATGAATACCTAAATCGGACCGGTTAATGGCAATTGAACGTATTGGCTGGCTATGTAAATTAGCTGGCTATATAAATAAATGCTATATAAATAAATGGTGTTATTAAAATAAATACCTAAATTGGACCGGTTAATGGGCATCGAACGTATTAGCTGGCTATATAAGTTAGCTGGCTATATAAATAAATGGCTATATAAATAAATGTCCATATCAAATTCAGGCCCTCTAGTCTTATATTATGAATTATAACATGTTCGTCCGAGCGTGCGTGCGTGCGTGCGTGGTATGTACGTACAAGTCAAATAACATAACGTTCATACACAAATCGGCTAATAACTCAACAACCGTTTTAGCTAGGTGCGTGAAATTTGTCACGTTGGTCCGGTAGAAGAGGTACACCATTGTATTACAATTTCAACAAGATCCTACATACGTGTCGCTCGCTGTGTCGGCGACAACTGTGTCATTGGTTTAACATAAGAAACGGCCAAATTCACAAATCGACGAAAACGACCAAACGCGCGTCCATCCCGGACCGATAAATCACAAATCGAGGATCACAGTGACATGCGATAAACACGATTCGACGGAGAGTACATTGGCCTGGCCTTTCACATGTCGCTCAGAGCAAATCTTAGTTCAAGTCGAAAGTTATGACAACTTACATAAAAAACGGCATTTTCAGTATTTAAATCGGTACACGGAAACTGTGGAACATAGAACGCTGAAACTTCACCACTGTTCAGGCGAAGGTACCTCTTTAAATTATATCTGTAGCGCAAAGCTGTTTGAGTAATATTTAGGCAGGCTGACAGGCGTTACAATATTTTTGAAATATTTGTTGACCATGCTATTCTTCCCAACATCGTAAAGGATAACACGAAGAAGAGTTTTAACCACACACAAAATATACACCCGAATAGCGCCGTTTTTACTGACCACTGTCCACCGAAAATATTTTGCTTCTAGTTAATAGATAACATATGATGAAGACCAACGTGAATAATTCCTCACACTAAGACGCGGACTCGCCGGGACTCGCCAGGCGACGGCGTCCGCCGGGATTAGTTTGCCGTCCGCCGTCAGAGGCGCTAGCTGACGGCCAGTGACCTTGGCCGGCGAGCGTGTGAGTTACCACGGCCGACAGCGGGCGCCTTTCATAAAATATAAATCGGACCGGGAAATGGGCAGCGAATGAATTGGCTGGATATATATTAGCTGGCTATATAAATAAATATATCCTATCCCATCCACCTAAAATATTCCGCCACCGGCTAATAGTTAAGTTATGAGGAATACATAAAATATAAAAAAATATGGGATATCAAATATTAACATATAAATTAGCTAGCTATAAAAACAAATGTTTATTATTAAAATAAATACCTAAATCGGACCGGTCAATGGGCATTGAACGTATTGGCTGGCTATGGAAATTAGCTGGCTATATAAATACATGCTATATAAATAAATGGCTATATAAATAAATGGTTTTATTAAAATAAATACCTAAATCGGACCGGCTAATGGGCATGAAACGTATTGGCTGGCTATATAAATTAGCTGGCTATATCAATACATGGCTATGTAAATAAATGGCCATATAAATTTTAGGCATTCTAGTTTAATTCTTAAATTTAGATCACATCATTTTAATATCATAACAGTAGCCAAATAAATTGTTGCTAACAAAATAAAAAGGTCATTATTTCCCTTTAAGGTTGTGAAATTGACTTTATCAGATACAAAATCGGCGCACTGAGACTTTTGCTGACAAGTTGTGGTGAAAAGGGCAGGTAGATGAAAGGTGTATATCCTTTAAATCTTTATTTTCGCTTTCTCAATATCTTATTATGGGCATATGGTTATCTTATACTGGTTTCTTGGCCAAAATGTTTGAGTATTGGAGTTTTGATTTCTGGTTTGCATTGCATTAAATTGTATTTCCCTTCATGCAATGTTCTTGAGATGTTTTTTCTCTTCTGAAAATTTTATTTTGATAAGCCATTTCCCCAATTTAATCAGAAAGATCTCATTCATTGGTGCTGATGGTACTTTCCAACTAACTGAGGGTGCACCCACCGTCAGTCCAAGTCACATCCTCTATCATGAAGGATTATGATGGTGCTGGAAAAAGATAAGGTACCTAGGTAGGTACTAGGCTACCAGGATTGCTACTTTCTGAAACTCCTCTTGCTCTTTGGCATTCTCACGTTCATAGAAGGTTGGTGTGGTGGTGATAACCAAAGTTCGGTGAGGCTATTTATGTTTGACTCCACAAAGTTTTGCCAGATTTGAAGGCATTTAGTTAATGCAGGGCTAAACAAAATGGCTTCGTGGTTGTCGTGGAAATTAAGACCGGGGTTGGTGGTTGCCTTGCTGCGATATTCAAAATCATAGTGCAAAATGTGCGCAATTGGTGCCATTATACACCCTACTGCACTATCAATGCTGTCGGACTTTTTTTCTGACTTCAGTATTGAGCAGTACCCGAAAGCAGAAAACGGGATGTCGATACATTGATCGGAAAATTTGACGTGCAAAAATGCACATAGAGCTTTCCATTGCCGTATTGAGCGTATCCCTGCCATCATTGGTACGGAAAATAACCACTAACCAGGATGGGTATTTGGCAAATACTGCCACCACCCGTCAATGGCGTTCGGCTGAGACCCAAATCAAAAGCGAGTTATGTCTGTACCTGATTTTGCGTTGTTTATATGCCCCTGTGACTTCTCACAACCATCGTCACAACTTCAGCGTGGAATTCGTCACTGCATAAGTTTGGACAAGGATTCAGCGCCTCGCACAGCGCACTGTACTTCCCCAGCGCCTCGCACAGCGCACTGTACTTCCCCAGCGCCACTCGCTCAGCGCACTGAATGACTGAAGGGTCAATGTGTTAAAACAAAGTTGAAATAGGAATGTCGGGCAGGCCGGGCGGGAGTGACGCAAGACGGACCACCCGCTGTGTCAGCCGGCCGCCGCGCCGCGGACAGGGAGGGGCAAGAAGGAATGCCGCTTGGATGGCCGTTGGTGGCACGTGGGTCCGGGGACTGGTCAGAACAATGAAAGGGTAAGACCGGAAGGGACGCGTTTGCTGATACCAGTAACTATGCCAGAAAAAGCATACTAAATATACCAGATTCAGCAAGCATTAGGACAACCGCGACAACCAAGGGTATGCGCGGTATGTCATTGGTTCCTTGTAAAAGGGTCGCCAGGAGTGGTCGTCCAAACCGTCCGGACGACAGCCGTGGTTGTCTCGCCGATACAGTATATAGTACTTAGTGTATAGTATACCTACAGTATAGTTTGTTGCTGCGTGAGTTATTTAGAATGTAGACCCGCGCAGCTGCTAACATGAAGGCGTGTTTTAGAACGAAGGCATGCGAGAAGCAGAGATCGAAACAAAAACATATGCCTAGCACATACAGATACAGCTGGGAACTTTTTAGGTGGATTGGGCTAGGGTAGACATAGGGTGTGTCGTCCATCTCAAAATTATATTGGAATATGACAAAAAGTGGCGCTGATGATTAAGAAAATGAAATCTGAAGAGCTTTTCCCGCTAATATCAATAATTGGTGAGCGCGAGTCGATTTACAAAGAGACCATTTCCCCAACCTGTCGATGGTGGCGCCACCTGTATCGCCGATAGTTCCGAAGCATATTATTACTGTTATATGATTCTGCAGCTGCTGTAAGCGATCATACAAACCTGTTTTAGGGTAAACTGATGCTATCAGATTGAAACTAACCTGAAAATGCAAACCAAAGCTGTATTCACTCTATTTCCCAATCAGATGTGCAAAGGCAAAACAAAACGTATCTCCACCTCATACACACGGAACACCGGCCGCCGGTCTAACTCAGCTCGGCATTCGGCAGACTGAAGGCTGGTGGTGATGACAGAATGGGCAAGGTTGTGACGATGGAGGAGGACAGCCGGGTTATCCCCACTTGAAATGGTCGACAGGCTGCAGTCACCCCGATCGATGTAGGCTATGAGAGGTTATGTGGCAAAGTTTTACGAGGTTAGCGTCTTCATTGGATGAACGGTCTATTATTTAAAAAAAGGAGCTAGAACATTACCAATATATTGATTCGGGTGGACCAACAACGGAATGGGTGTCGAGAAGAAAGAAGCGTGCGTCTTCACGCTGTTGAAGAAGAAAAAATAATAGCGACTGAGAATACAGTTTAAGCAATCGTAAATACATAGCAATTTCGTTATTTATATCAATGTATTGTACTGTACAACTGAGTCAATAATCGGTACCATGCATATGAAGGACGGAGGTCCTGCTTCGAGTTGAAGGCCGGGAAGATGCGTCGGTGCTTCAGCCTCGCCGTGGTGAGGCCGTGCCTCGACTCCTCACCCAGCACCGAAGAACAGCCTTCCGTCACCATCCTGACGGTCCTCTCCACAGCCTGGGTGTGGACCGGGTACGGCGGGACAGCAGCTTTGGGCTTTGAGGATGACAGGGATTTGAGGATGTCCTGCAGGTCTTCGTCGCTGAGATATCGCAGCAGCGGTGGCTGTGTCACCTCCGCTGAGCTCCAGTCGATGAGGTCGGCGTACCCTTCAGCTCCGAAGTTGACGTCGGGAAGCTTGCAGCTCCTGACGTCTTGCGTCTCCTGTAGACGCGCAGCACGGATGAGACAGACCGCCTTTTCCCGGGTCTCCTGGTTGTCGTCAGCGACCATGGCGAGCAGCAGCTGTTCGGATTGGGACCAGTACCCGTTCCTTTGCACCACCGCGCCGGTCGGACGATGTTGCCGACACACCTCCAAATCCGCCACAGCAGCCATCGCCTCCGTCACCCTGCGAGTTATCACTCCCGCCACCCGACGAACCTCCGCCTCCGCTGTGGTCGCCTCCGCAGTCGCATCTGTTCCAGTTTCCTGGCGAAATGGTCGCCCTTAGCGCGGCCCTCGAGTGGCTCATGGAACGTCTGAACCGTGACCCGGACGACCAGGTGGTCCTTTGCACGATCAGTCAGTCCCTGAGACCTAAGACCTGGGCCGCCCGCTCAGAGCTCGCCGCTGGGAACCGTTATCTGGCGCGGGTTCCGGACGAAAAGTCGAATGGCAAAAAGTAAACGGATGTTATGTAAAGGGACATTTAGTCAATAGTAAAAAGTCAAAAGTCCTAAAAGTCGGCGGGTAAAAAGTCGACGTGGAAAAAAGTCAACGGTGAAAAAGTCAAACGGATAAAAGATAAATTGACGAAAAGTCAACTGGGTAAAAAGTCAACTGTCAAAAAGTCGACATGGAAAAAAGTCGACGGACCAAAAGTCAAACGGATAAAAAGTCAAATGACAAAAAGTCAACAGGGTAAAAAGTCAACAGTCAAAAAGTCGACATGGAAAAAAGTCGACAGACCAAAAGTCAAACGGATAAAAAGTCAAGAGACAAAAGTCAACAGGGTAAAAAGTCAACAGACGAAAAGGCAAAAGGGTAAAAAGTCAAAAGATAAAAAGTAAACGGACGGAAAGTCAAGGGGTAAAAAGTCGACGTCCCTAAAAGTCAAAAGGCGAAAAGTCGAAATTGCAAAAAGTCAAAGGATAAAAAGTCGAAATGGTAAAAAGTCAACGTCGCTAAAAGTCAAAAGATGAAAAGTAGAAATGGTAAAAAGTCAACGTCGCTAAAAGTCGAAAGATGAAAAGTTAAAAAACGTAAAAGTCGAGATGGAAAAAAAAAATACGTAAAAAGTCAAATAGCAAAAAGTCGACGTCGAAAAAAGTCGAAAGATGAAGAGTAAAAAGGTAAAAAGTCGAAATGGCAAAAAGTCAATGACGATAATCAGTTCATTTGACCCATTCATCTCTTGACTACCCGTTCATTTAATTATTTTCTTTGGACTATCCGACTATTAACCCGCCATTGACTGGGGGGGGAGCGTTTACCCCCCCCCCCCCCCCCCTGATGCATTTTCGTAATAACTCAGAAACCAATAGGGCTATCAACGTGAAACTTCGGGTACCTTCTTCGAAATCACGTTTACGTCTTCTGAGAAAAAATAAAGAAATTTCCTCGATTTTTTTCTTCTTCGGTTATAGCGAATTTAGTGATGCCACTACACACGAATTTTACACCAAAATCAGCTAAAATGTAACAGACCGTACAAATGCCATATTTTTAGAAAAATGCAATCCAAAAACGTCAAAAGATAGAAAATCGCAAGGGCTACGAAATGGCTATCTCGGATTTTTGAGAGAGAGAAAATGTTTTTGACCCAAAAATGCAAAAAAAAAATTGGGCGGAAAATGCCCACCAAATCAAATTTTTAAAAGATATTCAAAAAGCCGGAATATATGTCAGAGAACCACATATGGGAAACTACCATACCAAATTTCAAAATGATATCATCATGTTCTTTGACGAAGAATGATATCACGACGAACTTGTTACGATTTGACTTTTTGCGCGTTTACTTTTTGCCACGTCGACTCTTCCCATTGACTTTTACCTATGGGGCTTTTTACGATTCGACTTTTGGTGTGTTGACTTTTTGCCATGTTGACTTTTTACCTTTTCGACTTTTACCTTTCGACTTTTTATCTTTCGACTTTTTATCTTTCGACTTTTTATCTTTTGACTTTTTAATTTCCGACTTTTTGTCTTTCGACTTTTTATCTTCCGACTTTTTATCTTTCGACTTTTATCTATACGACTTTTTACTATTCTACTTTTAGCGTGTTGACTTTTTGCCATGTTGACTTTTTACCTTTTCGACTTTTTATCTTTCGGCTTTTATCCATACGACTCTTTACTATTCGACTTTTAGCGTGTTGACTTTTGCCATGTTTACTTTTTACCTTTTCGACTTTTTATCTTTCGACTTTAAGCGATGTCGACTTTCTACCCCATGACTTTTCGTCCCTTGACTTTCCGTCCGTTTACTTTTTATCTTTTGACTTTTTACCCTGGAATCATCTGGCGCACCCTGCTGGCCGTGGCACAAGAGGCCGCCGGGTTTACCTCCATTGGGTACCGTCTCACCGTAAGCTCACTAGTAATGAGAGGACCGATGCGCTGGCCGGGGAGGCGTCGGCGCCACCACAGAAGAGTGCGGCCACGGACACCAGGACGGTCCACCGAGCAGCGGCCAGAGCCGCGCCGCCGAGCGCCACCGCAAGCTGGCCCTAGGCCTGGTATAGTGCCTTGCCGGATTCCCACGTCCCGCCACCGGTGACCGGCCTGAACCGGGCCGCGGCGGCCGATGTCCACCAGCTTCGTGCGGACCACTGCTCCGGGTCGGCCCACTACTTACATCGGATCGGCCGAAACCCTTTCCGGCAGTAACCGTAGTGCGACTCTCTCGGCTGCATGATGGACTGATTCTTCATCTGCAGGGAGGATACCGACATCTCGGAGCACATCCTGCTGAGGTGTCCGGCTCTAATATGTGTCCGGCTACGCCTGCTGGGCGCCATCTCGCCCAGACCAGAAGACATGCGGAGCGATAGCGTGCGACAGCGACCCTGGCGGCCGCTGCCAGGTCCCTCCACCAGCCATTCCATTCCAGGTTTTATTGACAAGAAAATCCCGAAATAACACCATACATCTCAGATTTCGATGAAACTATGTTTAAGGGGTAATCTGTGCCGTATATTTACGCTGTGACATTTTCAGCCTCGGCCATCCAGCGGTTATCGAGTTTTAGCCTAAAAATAGTGTCGAAACTAGATGGCGGTAATGTTTGCGACCGCAAAATGTAGAGGGCGCAGTGATCGAATAAGCAATTGTTGGACCTCCGAGAAAACTCGCTGGCGCTCACCAAATACCGACATTTAGAGACTGATTTCTCTATAAATCAACATTTTACCATCATGCGCCACGAAAAATTACATTCCAATATAAATATAATAGACCACCCCAGGCCATGACACCCTAGACTAGACATGTCCTTATTTTTGACTCGGTTTCCCTGGGCAGGACACCGAATGTGGTCGCCGAAATTCCATGTCCATATTCTATGTGGTTGACGGTGAGGACGACAAAACGACAAGATATTTTAGCCCTGACTTAATGTAGTGTAATGTAATGTAATGTAGGCCTAGCTACAAAACCATCAAGCAACATTTTTTGCAGATGCTCCAATCATGATATAATTTCTGATGAAAATGGTGTAACGTGCTAGTTCCACATTGCGCTTATGTTACACATTCATTAAATTATATATCATCCCCTAATTTGTGTAAATTAATGTTAAAAATATAGCAATAGCAGCTATCCCTCAGATTGAATGAATTTAACATTTTGAAGATATGTCAGAAGTAGTTGATGTTACTTGTGCAAGTATATTGGCCAGCTCCAGTTTCTTTTAAAGTTGGTGGGGCAAAATAAATTTTGTGGGGCAAAAAACAATGTTAGTGGGGCAGTGGCCCCACTAAGTGTATAGGAAACTCCGCCCCTGACCTGAGGACCATTATATGGGGTCAGTTTGTGAAAATGACTGCTACTATATAATTATACGTGTCCAATAACCCATTAAACATGTGTAGCATGGCTTTCGTAGACCTCTTGCCAATAGTGACCTTTTGTGACCTGACCTTGACCTTGATCTTCGCTTACAATTTCACTTTTGCTTATGCGGAAGATGCATAAGCAAAAGTGAACCTTTTGTGACCTTTGAGAGCACTTTGTGCGATAATAGGGTAAAACACACTGTACCCTGTAATAGTAATAGGGTACACATGTTTTCTTGAACACAGCTACTGAATGCCAAGTGATGTTGATGCCTGGCATTTTACCTGGCATGATTGAAGATGAATGTTTTAGAGCCTCGAAACATTCAGTATTAGTGCTTCATTAACCCGCGCCCCGCTGGAGTATTCAGCCGAACACGCCCCGCCGCGCTGGGCCTGGGGTGGGCAGATTCTGCCCCTCGTTATCTTCCGAATCAATAACTGCAGCGAGACGCGCAAGGAGGCAATTGAAGGCTAGTAATGAGACGCATCTAAAGCATACGCGAAATTGTTCAAATAAGGTCACAGTCGGGTAAAATGTCAAAATGAAGGCATTTGAGTTTTTGGGCCATACTTTCCATCCAAAGCCTTAGATTGCGACTATTATCGGTAAAACACACTGTACACACCATCCACATGTCAGATTGAAAACGCATAATTTTCAGCATGGCAACTCGTCCATGGTCTCAGGATCGTCATATTTGTAGGTATGCAATGTCACCAAATTTGATTGAGCTTAAACATGGAAAACATTGCCGACACACGAAGGAAATTATATACACGGAGTACATTTTTTTCCAGATAAAGGTTACTGGGATATGGGGGTACTGTACCCCGCTATCTGAAGATAGGGGGACGCGTCCCCGCGTCCCCCCCCCCTGTGGCGCCGCCCCTGTATACGTATTGTTTGACACCCCCTCTCTTTCTTCTTTCAGATGCCGTCACCCTGAAGCACGGCTTTGAAAAAAAATTGAAAAAGCAGGTGCGACAATGGCTGCACAACGTGGCCAACTGTTCTCGGCAGCCGAGCGGAGGCCGCTTATACCGTGTTAATACTGTGTCGCAACCTTGTAAAATGGTGAATCAGCGGACTCGGCTTGTCCCCGTCTTGAGCTCACCCCGTCCGGTCATGCCAACGATCGGGGTTCGCTGCCGCTGCGTGCTTAGACTGAGATGCAAGCTTGGTGACAAACTGGGCATATTCTCACTCTTATTCTGCACTTCAGAACATACCCATATTATGTACTAGGTTTATAATACCTAGCTTTTTAACTTAACGTAGTTAAACATAGCCAAGTAAATGTAATTTGAATATGTTCTTGAGTCCAGATCATACCTGGTTCGTATACCAAGCTTGCATCTCGACTGTGGCAGCGAGCCCTGTCCGTTAAATGGACCGAATGGACCCGACGGGTGGACGCCAAGACGGGAGTAAGCCAAGTCCGTTGATTCACCATTTTACAAGTCTGAGTGTGACCTTGGGATGGTTTGATGTAAATACAGAAGAGTTCGGATAAATTTGTTAGTGTTTTAATGCCTGCAGAAGTCTGGAAAGCGTCCTATAATTACTGGCAGAGCGCTTGGGACCCGACCTTCTCATAGGTCGGGTCAGTGTCGGCAGACGTCGGGGAAACGTCAGGCCGATGTCGGCTCAATGTCGGGGTAACATCGGCTACACGTCGGGTCAACAGCGGCCCGACATCGGCCCGATGTCGGCTCGATGTCGGGGTAACATCGGCTACACGTCGGGTCAACAGCGGCCCGACGTCGGCCCGACGTCGTAGCGGGTCGAGCTCGACAAAGCATCTCTGGCCGACGTCGGCCCGATGTCTGGGTAACATCGGCTACACGTCGGGTCAACAGCGGCCCGACGTCGGCCCGACGTCGTAGCGGGTCGAGCTCGACAAAGCATCTCTGGCCGACGTCGGCCCGATGTCTGGGTAACATCGGCTACACGTCGGGAGCACGTCGGGTTAACAGCGGTCCGACGTCGGCCCGATGTCGGCCCGATGTCGACATGCCGAGCTGCTTTCCGTGCCGAGATGCCGACGTCGGCCCGATGTCGGCTGGACCTCGGGTGGATCTCGACATATGCGGACATATCCGACGTGTAGCCGACGTCGGGCGGACATCGGCATGTTTACTGGGTTATCACTTATTTGAATAACTAAATACCCTACACAAGCAAGGCTTAGCTATTTGAAAACATAACTAGCAAGAAAATGCATTACGTTCTACCATTATGAATACCATTTAAGCAGAATCAATTTATTAACCCATCATATAAATTTTCGTAAAATACCTAATTATATATTTTGTCCTGGTGCATACTTTCAAATCGTATGGTGGAATATAGTTAATCACTTAACCCGTCATTGACGGGGGGGTTTAACGCCCCCCCCCCCCCCCCCCCTCCCTGATGAATTTTCGCAATAGCTGAAAAACTAATAGCGCTATCAACGTAACTTCGGGTACCTTCTTATAAATCATGGTTACGTCTTTTGTGAAAAAATGAAGAAATTTCGTCGAAAATTTTCGAGTTACAGCGAATTTAGTGACGTCACTACACACGAGTTTTACACCAAAATTAGCTAAACTTTGCGAGCCCGTACAAATGCCACATTTGAAGAAAAATGCAATAAAAAACACGCCAAAAGATAGCAAATTGCAAGGGCTACAAACCAGCTATCTCTATTTTTTGTAAAGTTTAGTTTTTGACCCCAAAAACTCAAAAAACGTTTTTAAGGGGGAAAATTATCACAAAATCGAAGTTTTCTAAAAAAAAAAACTGGAAGATATGTCGGAGAACTATACCTAGGCAACTAATATACCAAATTTCAAACAGATCTTAATTTTTGACTGCCATGTATGGGTAAGTCAAGACGTCATATATTGAAATTGCGTTTATTGGATTTTATTGACCAGATACAGACAAATGAATGCCAGCACTGTATTCCTGAGAGAAAACTGGTCCATTAACATGCCTTCTTTATTTATATTATCAATTTCAAATTTTGACCTTCAGTGACCTGAACTTGACCTGAACTTGACACTAACTTCACGTAAATGAATTAAGTTGGTAAAATGACTATCACTATCGAATTCTACGTGGCAAATATCCCATCAAACATGTGTTGCATGACTTTCGTAGATATTTTGCGCATAGTGAATTTCTGTGACCTGACATTGACCTTGACCTTTGCCAACAATCTCACTTTAGCCCATGCGGGATGTGTATAATACCTTTGGCAGCTTTGTGGGTGATCATGGTCGTAATCGATGGCTTTTGCTGGAAAGTATGGCCCATAAACTAAAATACGTCGATTTTGACCTTTCACCTGACCGTGACCTGACATTTGACTCCACTTATTGTTGAGCATGCTTTAGATTCATCTCATTGAGAGCTTTCGAATACTGCCTTGCGCGTCTCGCTGCGGTCATTGTTCCGAAGATAACCAGGGGGCGATTAACGCCCCCCCCCCCTCCCCAGTCATTAACGCCCCCCCCCCCCCTCGAAGATAACCAGTCGGCTGAAGACCCCAGTCAATGGCGGGTTAAAGTGAAATATTCACCTTTTCCTACAAAAATGGAGTTGTTACTTGAAATCGACAGACGAGACCAAAATATATTGTAAATTGATCATATTGTGCATATAAACATTCCTACCGAAATATATTTCAAGTTAAAGTTTCAAGTTAGCTAAAGTTTCAAGTTCAAGTTAAAGTTTCAACCGCCCCTGTAGCTCAGTTGGAAGAGCGCTGGGCTTCTGACCTCACCCGGTAGTGGCAGCCCGGGTTCGAGTCGCTTCGGCGCTCGCTATTTGCTCCTGACTGGGATGGCCTGTGGCCGGTGGCAGCGGTCGCACTCAAGGTCAGGTGACGTCAGAGGGCGGGGCGGACCGTGTCCAGGTATGTCGGGCACGTAAAACTTTCGCTTCTAAATTCTGCCGAACGCCAGGAATTGCTTGATCGGGTGGTGGGATCAGGGCCTGCGCAACAAGCTTAGCTTAGCGTGGGTCCTGACCTCGGAAATCCATCCATTCAAAAACATTCGGACTAAATTTATAAAAAAAGAGAGAGAAAAAAGTTAAAGTTAAAGTCAAGTTCAAGTTAAAGATGATACTGTATTAGTGTTCTCGACTCTTTTTTACGAATAAATTGGATGTTTTCCCCATGAATGTTCAACATGCAGGTATTCAATACATTTAAATGCACTCATGAACATGTATCTGAACCGTTTTCCCGTAATCAAGCAATACACATTTAAGAAAACCGTGATGCATTCGGCGGATTAAATTGGCCCCCTACGGCCTACGACGACGTATTTAGTATTATGCGATTTGTTGAGCGGTAATTCAACGAGAGTTATTCATATATCTTGTATCTTGTATCTATATGATATCACCAAACATGCGGCGCACAATGGCAGGTGCAGTCATAGCAGTTAAAACATTCCCACCCCCTAAACACACAATACATATTCACTTCCAGTTGAGATAAAAAAAACATATCACAGGTTGAAGTGTCGATGTAAATGGAACAATATGACGCTTCAGCTGGCCCAAAGTTTCATGGAAGATGTCACGCTGCCTGTGGTGAAAACTGCACAAGGTCGTTGAATAGTCGTGGACCGCGCACAAACACACCGTTCACCAGTGTTCACACGACTACATCTGGATCTCGCGGAGGGTACACTAAACAGCGTGACGGGTGCATCCCTTATCGCTCTGGCAGATGCATACATACATGGATGGCAAAACAGTCTAAGAGATGAGTTGATGAGATAAAACCCTTAATTATCTTACATACAAACAAAATATCACTCTGAACACGTTTCGGCGTACAAGTGCCGAATATTAGAAAATGACAGTAAGCGGTCATATTCTAAGGACGTGCAGTTCAACGTTAAACAGATTGAACATATTCAACGTTGAACAGATTAAACAGATTCAACGTTGAACAGATTTAAAGAAAAACGCAGATATGTCGCGCTTCCAATAGTGAAGGTAAAACATCGATCATGAACTCCGAAAGAAGTATATATGTACTTGTTTTTAAATTTCCCAATTTTTTTTCTTCATATAAAAGGTTGTGATATCATTTTTAAATTGAGACTCGATCAATTTAATACCATACATGTTGCATAAGATAATGCAGAAAAAATAGATCAAAAGGTGAATATTTCCCTTTAAAACCCTCGCCAGTGCAGGGGGGTTGATGCCACCCCCTTGGTTTTTCGGGACTAACTCGCGTAAATATCAACCGATTGCGATGAAACTGTCAGTACCCTACTTGTAAATTTTTTTTACACATATTCTTTAAAAAAATAAGTTGTAGGTCACATGACCCCTGACCTTTGACCTGTTTTCAAGGTCATGTCAGGCGCAACTGGCGTCCCGTAGTATTGATCCTTGCAACTTTGCAGTTGCATAGTGTTTGTTGTTCAGGAGCATATGCACAGGTGTTTCCAGGTGACAGTTGTGGTTTCCATTGAGATTGTGATCTCGATTGACCTTCTCAGAGGTCAACCGAGGTCACTGACCTCCGATGACCTCATATTACGTTTTTGGCTTCTGGCAGTTTCTAGGACATTTTGTGACGCTGATTGCAAATATGAGATCCATTTTACATAAGTATATGTTCCAATGGGGTCATGCGCCCCAACAGGTCAACCGAGGTCACTGACCTCAAATGACCTGATATGACCTGACATGACCTTTTTGGAATTTAGCAGTTTCTAGGACATTTTGTGACGGTGATTTCAAATTTGGCACCCATTTAGCATAATTATATGCTCATTCGCGATTCTAGCTCGATTAAATTAAATGTATACGCATTTACAATTTGATTGAATTTTGGGTCATTGGCATGATCTCAGAGATCATCTAATGACCTAGGACATTAAAATCGGGTACCAATGGCTTCCTCTCGTGACAAGCAACACGTTCGTTTTTTAATCGAAGCTCTATCCCAATTAGGGACGAAACGCTAGGGGGTTGTATCCCCCCCCCCCCCCATGTACGGTCACGCACCGATCGGGCGCTGCACGGGCGAGGGTTAGGCAGTGTTTTAAACATGCTTAGCTTCCATTTTACCAAATTGTGATGTGTCAAAATGAAAATGTGATTTACAATATGAAATGCGTTGAAATGGATTTCAAATGATACATATATATTATTTTAGTTTCACAACATGTATAATTTTAGCGACGTTTTAACTATCTCTATAAGCAGAAAATATATTTGATGAATTCACGGTAAAGCGAACATTGCTGGTCAACTTATTCTTCAAAGCCTTTTTGAAGCGAGGACCCTGGAGTTGTAGAAGATTGCTAATGGTTGTTTTGCCTACATATAGCCAATGCTCAAGCTGGACACATGTTTACACTCGTCGCACGGCCATCAGTCATCTAGGCTTATACCAATATTTGACAACTGCAAAGTACGAAATCCATTCAGCTTCAAAATTGATGGCGATGGAAAACAGATAATTATAACACTGAAGCTGTAGAAGCCCTTCAGAGTGAAACGTCCACCCGGCCCAGTTCTTCCCTGCAACGGTCGCTCTCCCCACCCCTTTCTGCTGCCACGACTCGAGCCCTCCCCGCCTCTGCTGCCGCGGCTCGACCTCTCAGAGCTGCCGCAGCTCCAGCCCGTTAAACAGCGGCCACGGAATTAGCCGGGTGATAACTCCCATCAAACTGTTTAATTTGTCAGAGTCGGGCCGGTGTCAGTTCCCGCGCCACCCAGGTGTCATTTGTCACCGCCACGCCACGAACGGCACAACAGCCGCGCCGGGGCCTCCGCCGTGAAAAATCGGACAGCCGCCGCCTGAGGCTCAATTTGTCACACGCTTATATGTCGCTTAGTTGAGCCGTGTCGTGCCGGGGCTGGCGAGGAACGCAGCGCGACGGCAGGTCCTCGCACCGGTTCGTCGAGGGGAGGGCTGTCGACGTGCAGGTCACACGATAGCGACCTGGAAAGTAAGGTTCACATGGTACCACCATGGAGTTCACGATCTGCACGCATGTAGCAGTGAGCTACGCAGATGCACTCAAATCATTGCAGATGGATGACAGATTGTTTTTACGTCAGGATATTTTATCAATATTTTAAACCGAAATGGAAATATTGCAGAAAATGACTTGCTGAGATGGAGTCACAATTCAAACACCACGCGACAACGTTGGATTTGAGCGACGATTTATTTGGGCTTACATAGTCAAAATGCCACGAAGAAAAATGACAGAAGTTCTTGAAATGTGTTATAGCATTTGCGTTAATTTGCTTTAATTTGTACTGCCCTATTGTATACAAATACCAAAACGTTTAAAAGGCACATTAGCCATATTCGTAGTGTGAAATGTCGGTTGAAGTGGCATTTGTGCAGCTGAAAATGAACATAATTGCACAAATAAACGAAGGACCAGAATACATACTATTAACATGTATGCAGTAGGTATTTCCCATGGTAATTTGGTGTCATGATATGACAGACAGCACACACCAGCATTAGCCTAAACAAGGCAACAGGATGTGTTTTGAAAGTCTTATCAGAGCGACTTTGTCGATCCGTTTCGGGTTTTAGTCTCCTGAGACCTACTTCAAACGCTGGTATACGATCCTGGCGTCAGCAGTACTCTGTGACCTGTGACCTGTGACCTGTGACCTGTGAGTCGCCTCAGCAGTGTTCTGTCAGATGTCAGTCGCCACAGCGCTGTGCAGTGGAGCATCCGGTTAGCCGGTCTGTGTTTCTGTGGTCCCGCGCACATACCGGCCATCCGTGCCAGATAATCAATCGGGCTGTTGGGCGGCGAGATTAATTCATCCCGCGTGGGCGGCGCCACGCCCCCACGGGAGAGGTCACACAACACAAGGCGTCCGAGAGCGCGACATAAACATATGCCGACAGGACAATAACCAGACTATAACAGACTATATCGGTATACAATAACAGACTAACTACCACAGTAAGGCGATTTGGCATCGGAGCAACACAAATGCGGACGGTCACAATTTACATAAATGTTGGTTTAGTAAATGTTTTGTCGGACCCCTTTCGTGATGCTTAGATTGCCACGTTTAACATTGACTGTGACCCTTCGTTAAATCATTTTGACCAGCACTAGCTTCACAATCAGAGCTCATACAAGCCATCTGTAGCATCGTCATCGGCACGAAGCGAATATAACTGAAAACTCAGACTCAGAAATCAGATTAGCCTTTATCATTTCCGGGAGTCCCAGCTGCCATCATTTATTCGATAATAGCCACATGATTAGGAAATGAAGAAGCGAACCTTAGCAGCCCATGAAGGCAGCTCTCCACCAGGCCGGGCCAGGCCCAGACCGCGCCTCGCGTGACCGTCTCTGTGACGACGGCAGCTGGCCGGCACCGCCCCGCCCGACCTGCCGTCCTGCCGGCCCCGGTGCTGACCGTCTCTGTGACGACGGCAGCTGGCCGGCACCGCCCCGCCCGACCTGCCGTCCTGCCGGCCCCGGTGCTGACCGTCTCTGTGACGACGGCGGCTGGCCGGCACCGCCCCCCCCCCCCCCCGCCCGACCGCCGGCCCCGGCCCCGGTGCGTGTCTATCCTGCCACGCCGCTATCTCGAGCTGTCATCGCCGTCACCTGTCCTCACCTTCCGTGCGCGCCAGCAAACAATCAATGCGCATGTCGCCCGGGCCGGGCCGCCGGCGCCCCTGGCCCGGGGGCGCTATTTCGGGGCCGGCTGGGCCGGTTGGCCCCGGTCCAGCCGCCGGTGGCCGCGGGCCAGGCAGCGGGCCAGCGGCGGCACCTGTGGCTCCGTCACCGGCGCGAGACACGTGTCCGTCCGCCGATCACAGGCCAGGACTGGTGTCTGTCTGTCGGTCTGTCTCCAGTGCAGGGAGGCGGCGCAGGAAGGCCGGGTTCGGAACCCGTCAGCTGCTGCAGCTCGGTGTTCGGTGCTCCTCGGTGGGAAGGGCGAGAGATCCGCCCAGGACTGGTCTGGACGAAGCAGGAACAAAGCCAACCGACAGGACCTTGGAGTCTCGAGCAGTGCTAGTAGCGTGTCAGTGAACCTTTTTAGCCGGACTAACACTTAATTCGATCGGTGTAAGTGGCTGATTCGGCTGACATCAAGAAGCCTCCTCAGTCGGTGTCGGGTTCCTTCGCTGGTGACTCACGACGTCGGAGTCTGTGAATCACGTGTAACGTCTCAGTGATTTTCTCATCCGGCCTCCGTGGTTCCCCTCAACACACTCTGCAGGACTTGGAGAACTGAACTCCCAGACGTGCTTCCCCGTGACATCTGATAATCAACAGTTCGTTTCAGGTGAGACATCGCTGGTTGTGGGCCCATCCACAGGGGCGGATCCAGCCGTTCAGTTTTTTTTGGGGGCGGGGGGGGGGAAACTTTTTGGCCTTCAGCAGGCACGTAGCCAGGATTTTTTTCAATGTTGTTGACCGAGGGAGGGGGTAGGGTCGGGTCGTCAGAGAATCTCATTTTATATAGAGTAAATTTGTTTTTCTCTGGGGGGAGCATAGCCCCCGTGTCCCCCCCCCCCTTTGGCTACGTACCTGGACTTCAGATACCCAAATTTCGTTGCAAAGACTGATGACGAGAGCCGATAACTGACACACACCTGTTTTGGCAACGGCCGTGTCATAACGGTACCACACAAACGATAGGATGTAAAAAAGTAACGCCTAAGCATATATAAAATACTGTATCGATATGCTGACGCAAGTTCTAAAGATGATATTAAACGGACATCGAAATTAAAGAGTTATTTGTTTACCCAAAGGTAGGAATGAGCCTGCTTCAAACGAGGACGTTTGGCGCCTCCGTTATCGTTTTGTCACAGCTCTCCGTGCACCCACCCAGTGGCGGATCTACGGTTGGGCAAAATGGACAATTGCCCCCTCCCCCCAACGAAATATCGGTACGTAAACGTATGTTTTTGCCCCCCCCCCCCCCCCCCCCCCCCCTCCCCAACCGATCCGGCAGGCTGTGATTTTTGTCCTGGTACAGTGGCGGATAAATCTTTCTAAAATACGATTTTTTTTTACATGGAGAGACAACCAAAAAACAAAACACAGTAAAAAAAAATAGCCGTCCGACCATTTTTAATTTTCTTGAAAACTTGTGCACTGGGGGTTTTAAAGGCGGGGAATTAATTAATGGTGACCAAAACAATCCCCAAAAATACATTTTACAAGATACGGACTTCCGTATTTTCCCAAGTTCACTGTGCAGGCCTCATTTTGACGACGAATAACTCCGAGGCTAAACAAGGGATTTTGATCAACTTCGTTTTTGTTTGGATCAAGATTAGTCGAGGAACAATTTGGCGATCACAAAGTTTCTATTTTTTTCTCACGTGATTTCGTGACCTACTTTTTGCGCCGTGACCTGTTGGAAAATGAAATTAAAATTTCCGTCTGATGACGATTTGAGCTTCATTGATGTCCTTTCGTATTAAAAAAGAAAAAAAGTTGGGTTCGACCTGTAAAAATCATTTCTGAGTCTTGCAATGCTGACATAATACGCTGTTTGGGCGTAGTCCGCCGATAACTTCTCATCTACTTGACATACGCTTTCGAAACAAAGTACAGAGTGACTCCTGACGACCAAACCTCTCGGTTGGTGCCTGTTACACCGACATCAGGTCGACATATGACCTGCCAGGCCAACACAACGTAACGCACCCAAACAGCGTATTGTGTGCATTGGAAGGCTCAAAAGTAGTTTTTACAGGTCCAACCC